>APFE031448312.1:0-14610 GCA_000404065.3 Pinus taeda | reverse complement strand
ATAAAGCTATTCTAGTTTTCCTCCATATTCTTGTGTACTTGTTTATATATGCATTTGTATGGTTAACACACATCTGGTCCTGTGTTATTTATGAATATACATCTTTGTTTCTTCGATAGTAGTATGTTGCTGTGATTTCACAGGTGCTCTTTGAAGCTGGGCAGACGAGGAAGAAGCGGCGAAGATCTATCAAGAAGGAGAGGAAATCAAGCACAAGACTAAGGTTGGTCTTATTGGTTCTCCTCTTGTCTATTTTCATAAAGGAAAACGAAAGTTGACTTTACTTGTTTGTTTCTAAGATAGCCACCCATCTTAGTGGGAATAGCAGCATCTGAGTGGACACTATTCTCGGTAACATGGAGGACCATAGATACAATGTGATATTTAGCAAGGGAAAGGATTTCCTTCATCACATAGCCTCAGGACAGGTGAAGCAGATCAGGTTTCGGGTGGAGCCTCTACAAATTAGATGTAGAAGACTGCACTGCTTTGAGCACAAAATATGAGAAGGTGCAAATCTAAGACATCAGTGAGTTGTGTCATAAAAGATTGGGTCACTTGCACCATGGAGCTTTGAACATCATGCAGCAAATTTCTACAGGAATTCCCAAGGGTACACTAGAGTAGAGAGGCACATGCAAAGGGTGTACATTAGGGAAGTACACCAAAGCTTCCTTTCATGATAAAGACATTTGAGCACAAAATATTCTTGATAGAGTTCACTCATATGTGTGTGGACCATTCTCGACAGCCTCCATGACCAAGCACAAGTATTATGTAATATTTGTTGATGATTTTTCTCAAAAGTGGTGGATTTTATTCATGCAGAAGAAAGATCAGATGTTCGCTAAATTTTGTGAATTTAAAGCACTTGTCGAGAAATATATTGGAAGGAAAGTGAAATATCTCAAAAGCGATAACGGTGGAGAATATATGTCAAATGAATTCAAGAATTTATGTGCATCAGAAGGAATTTGACGAGAGTTAATAACACCTCATAACCCACAACAAAATGGGGTGGTTTAAAGGAAGAACAAAAGTATTGTGGGAGTTGCACGGACTATGTTACATGATCAAGGCCTATTGTTGTACTTATGGGTTGAAGCATGCAACACAACTGTTTATTTGCAGAACATAAGTCCTCATCGCATTCTCAGGATGAGTACACCAGAAGAAGCTTTTTCAGGTAAGAAACCAAATGTGGTACACTTCGAGATCTTTGATTCATATGTCTACTGTCATGTTACCAACGATGCACGGAAAAAGCTAGAGCCAACAGCTGAGTTGGGCATATTTGTGGGGTACATTAATGCACCTCACAACTATCGAGTGTACCTTCCATCCAATAGGATGACAATGGTTCATAGAGATGTGAATTTCGATGAAGAGAATGACATGAGATATTTCCTTGAGAGGGAGCTTTAGTTACATGCAAATGAGGAGCTTTTAGCCCCAAAGGAGGAACCTGAGGATGATGTGGAGCATCCACATATAGAGGAGAAGAGAGTGGAAGTACCCACTCATGCAGAGACTTCCAAATATGGAAGGAAGTGCACCAGAGAGGCTGACAGATTGATGCATGATGTTAGAGAGAATGTGGGAACACCCACATCATAGTGCAAGCATAAGAGCTCACCAAATTGGTATGTTGGCTACATGGCTTTGATGAGTGAGAGTGTAGAGGTTGAGGCATCTTCATTCGATGAAGCAGTATAACAACTAGTATGGGTTGATTCCATGGTTAAGGATTATGACTCCATTATCAGAAACAGTGTGTGGGAAGTGGTCTCGAGACCAACAAACAAGTCAGTGGTGATTTCCAAATGGCTTTATAAGGTAAATCAAGTAATAGATGGGAGTGTGGAGAAACACGAGGCCAGATTTGTGGTCATAGGATTCTCTCAGGTGGAGGGAATTGATTACGATGAGACATTTTATCCAGTAGTAAGGTACTCTTCAATAAGATCTATTCTAGCACTGTCATCACAAATCAAATGGAAGATACATCAAATGGATGTGAAGACAACATTCCTCAATGGTATGATTGAGGAATAGGTGTATATTGAGCAGCCAGAAGGATTTGAGACCTTCAGCAGAGAGTCACATGTGTTCAAACTCAAATGAACGGTGTATGGACTAAAACAAGCACCCTGTGCTTGGTACACTAGGATTGACAACTATTTCATTGGGTTGGGCTTCACCAGAATTGAAGCAGATTTGAACCTTTACCATATTGTGGTTGAAGGTAAATCCTTGATTATAGTATTATATGACGATGAATTGATTCTAATAGGTGATGAGAAGATAATAAAATCTTGCGAAGAGGATCTTGTAAGATAATTCGAGATCAAGAACCTAGGGCTCATGCATTAATTTCCTAAAGAAGTTCCACATGGAGAGTAGCAAACCCATGGAGACTCCTCTAGTAGGTAATTGGAGGAAGGAAGATGTTACTTCAAGTGAAGTAGTGGAGGCTACTATTTATACACATCTTGTGGGTTCACTTATGTATTTGGTGAACACACGACCGGACATGTGTTTTGCAGTTAACTAGCTTAGTCAAGCCATGGTTAATCCAACCAAACTTTATTGGAAAGAATCTAAACATGTGTTGAGATACCTCAGAGGCACCACTTAGTTTGGTCTTTGGTAGAGACGGACAAAGGGAGTGAAGCTTCAAGGCTTCATAGATGCATATTGGGCAAGGAGTCCATCCGACAGGAAGAGCACATCAAGGGGAATCTTTAGGATTTGGTCAGCTGCAGTTTCCTAGTATAGTAGGAAGCAAAGATCAGTTACACTTAGTTCAACTGAAGCAGAGTACATGACTGCTAGTCAAGAAACTTGTGAGGCTATATAGATGAGGAAAATCCTTGTTGGGTTATTTAGTCAATAGATGGATCCTAAAGTGATTAACTGTGATAACCAAAGTTGTATTAAACTCTCTGAGAATCTAGTTTTTCATGATCAATCCAAGCATATCGACATCTGGTATCACCATCTACAAGATTGTGTGCAGAGGAGAATCAAATATTGTTGGAG
The DNA here is from genome assembly GCA_000404065.3 of Pinus taeda. NCBI lineage: Eukaryota > Viridiplantae > Streptophyta > Pinopsida > Pinales > Pinaceae > Pinus > Pinus taeda. Next base: position 11,568 of record APFE031448312.1, on the reverse strand, counting down.
TGCATTCCTATAGAGGAGCATGATGCAGATATTTTGACAAAGGCATTGTCAAGATGAAAATTCGAGTTTCACATAGGAAAGATCGGGGTAGTAGATAATCCATTTCTTGTTTAGAGGGAGAGTTGAAAATGGAACAAGAAAATCCTAATTAATTTGTCCTTGAATTAAATTAGGAATTAAATTGTGATTCCACATCTCATGACAACTTGTATTCGTTAACTAAGTTAATTTGAATTAGTTAGCTTAGTTAAATCAAAGTTGAGGATCTAACTAGAGTCATGTAGAGTGTCTCCTACAATTAGAAGCACTAGTTGAGTTTACTTTGAGTTGTAATTATTTAATTTAGTCCAACTAAGTTAAATTCAGTTAAAATAGTTCCAACTAATGGAGGAATTAGTAGAATATCATAAAAAGTGGGGTGTAACCAACAAAACTAGGGTGTAACTTACTGTAGTGGGGTGTAACCTCCGGTAGTGGGGTTTAACCTACAGTAGTGGGGTGTAACCTGCAGTGATCTAGTAAAATGAAGATTCACTCATAATTAACTCATGCATGTCAGATCAGAGAAAGACCCAGTTGAGATTGGATTTCAAAGACAATTTACTATCAAATGTATAATCATCTGAATTGTACATGTGGTGCATGCAATCAAAGGAAGGCCTATGAGGATTTTGCAACTCATAATTATGGGATTTCCCAATTAAATATGAGCTAATTCCCACAGGAACAACACAAGGAAATAGGAGCTTGGAAGGCAACAAAATTGACTAAGTATTGGCTTGAGTTTGTCTGGGAAGTAGTGAGGTAGATAGAGATAGTGCAAAGGTTATTCGGGTTTGAGAAAATCATTATAATCTTCTCATATTTTCTGATTAATGCAATATACAGATAGCAGGGATTTTTAGCTGTGCCTTTCCCCAGAAAATAATTGTGTTATATGTGATTGATTTTTTTCTATTATATGCTTCGTGATTTCATCGATCGGCTATTGTTTCTAATGATGGGTAGAGGATATTCAAGTCAATTGTTTTAGCATATTACAATCTGCAGTTTGAATCTACAAGGAATTTCTACAATCTGATCTATGAATAATGTTATGTAGTCAACATAAATTGTGGGGTGTTATGCATTGATATTTAGTCTTAACCTATGTGTGTGTCTCTACCAAGTAAGGAAGTGGTTCCATATTCTCTTGGTTTTTTGTCTCAAATTATTTTGTTCATTGTTCAACTTCATTCATACTTAATTCACCAAATTATCTCATCCATCCTTATAATTTTATTTTTTTTTAACCAAATGTGTAGTCTCCATTCTCTTGCTTTTCATCACAAATTATTTTATTCATTGTTCAACTTGATCCTTACCCAATAAATTATCCCTGCTCAATTATGGCTATCAAGCCTTCGCTCAGCACTTGTTGGGATGTACAGTCTCTCTCACTGTAGATCACAATTCTTTATTTACCTCCTAGCCAAAATCTTGAGCAAACAAGTTCTTGCATTGCCTTATGATCCTTTCTTTGTTGATAAAGATATTTAGTCTACTAGTGATTCATCAAGTGACAAGAGGTCACTTCATAGGTTTCATTGTTTATGAAATTAGTGTGATCCTCTGTTATTAGTATCATTAAAATTTCTTTCTTATTTTTATTTTTGGTAATTATAATTTTTTATAATGGGTTAATATATTTATTTTTTATTTTTATTTTAGAAGTGATTTTTTTAAACAAATGTAAAGTTTTATTTCCCATGTCAAGTGAAAGGAAGGGGACAAGTGGGGGAGGGCATGGCTACCACCCCACCAAGTATAAAGATAGAGAAGTGGCATAATTAATCAATCCACCGCCCCACCAGGTATAAACATGGGGACATGGCATAATTAATCAATCTTATTTTGTATGTTGCACATGTATTTACAATACTCCATGCAATTGACAAAGGGTGTATGTAGTGGGGTTTTAATGCCAAGAGGAGTTGGCATTGATTTCAAAATGCAGATATGCAAGTGGAAATCTCCAGATCGTTTTCCCGTTATTAATATCAGTTTGGTGCACCATGAGAATTCGTCATTCTACAGAGTGGTGAGCCCTTGGTTTTCATACTAACATAATCTAGCACAAGCCATGTACTAAGCTTCAATTCAGGCTTAATTACGGAAAACTCTTTATCACCCTACAATTTCTTCTCAAATTTTGATGTAATGTTTTTCAATATTATCCTTATTATGCAAAATAATTTCCTCATTTTTTCCCCAATCTAGTCAAACTGAGGATCCTTATGACTTCCCCCATTGAGCCTAAGGTGATAATTTTGACTAGAGTTAGAAGGAATTTTAGGAAATCTCTTATCTTTCATGTTGTTTAACTTCTTATACATAGGATACCTGTTACACAACATTTTGTCACTGTCCCTGTACTCCCCATCCACGATCTTGGAGGACCTCTACAGTGTACCTGACATGCTTTCCTATCATGAAGAAATTCCCATTGTGTCCCTCTTCATGAGCAAAACAATTCCCTTTTGCATCATTTCCCAAAATATTTTGTTTATCCTAGTTTACAAGATCAGCGCTAACGACTCATGTCCTCCTCGTGTCGATATGCAGGGATTACAACTATCCCTAGCGTTGATCGGATCGACTAATCCCTTTCTCAGTTGCATCGATCCACTTTTGGAAAGTTTTTTAAATATGGAGCTGAAGCTTCCAGTGCTAGAAGCTTCATAACGAAAGTCTGGTAAATGGTTATGCCGAATGGAGTCGAGGAGGTCAGTTTGGGCTCGTTTCTCCTATTAGGATGGAACTAATCCAAGAAATAAGGCCTTCTCCCATGAGCAGAGGAACCATATCCCCTCCATCCAAGCTATATAAACCTCTCTTTTTCCCAAGCACAAGTTAGCTTTTAGTCCTAATTAAGTTTTGGCTGAGGTTTTGATTTTGGATAAGTCAACAAGCTACCCATAGTTTGCAGCTTTCTAGCTCGTGTTTAAGGGAGAATTGTGAGTTTAGTTTGGTGTGAAGACTAAAGGCCAGAGCCTTGAGACTACCATTGTTGGGGCTATCCATGAGACTCTAGCAAAAATGTGTGGGAACTTGGATATGTCGAAGGAGAACAACAACATCAAGACATCGGTTGCAATCTCTTCTTGAACTAATATAGATGCAACTATCGATTGATTTCCTACATGAAATATCATCTCACATATTTATGGCTTAATGTTTTTTAACCTATTAAGTAGGCTGAATGAAATTTGTGTGTTATCACATTTGTTGTTTGTTGTTGTTTACTTGTTTCAGGTATTCGAAGGAAGGAAATGAAAGATAGCTGGAGCGAAGAAGCAAGATCGTCACCAAGCGGAATAGCGTACTAAGAGGTAAGCCATCTTATTTGGTTCTAGCTTAAGCAGATCTTCTATAGATTGTTTGTTTGGGGCTAGACCCACTCTCTCGGGCTAGAGGAATTGTTTTTGTCCGCACTTAGAATTTATTGCTTGATGGAGTAATTGGTTCAATGTTCCAGGCCCCTGCAAAATCTTCTTCCAAACAGAAGTCGGCCTCAAACACTGCTTCTAATAGTCTCTCTCAAAATTCATCTAGCCCTGGTAAAACCTCAGAGGTCCACGTTGTTCAGTCTACCACATCAGAAAAATCCTCGAAAGGTAAGAAGAAAGGCAAAGGCAAGGGTAAAGTTGATGCCCAAAAACAGGGTCCTCCTAAGTCGTCTGCTGGTGATGCTTCTTAACGGAAGCCTAAATACCCATGCCTCATCTATGAAGAAGATCACTATACTAAGGATTGTCCCAGATGGTCCAAAGTTATTCAGTTGCTCAAATGGACCCCAATTGTCCTAAAAGAGCCCTTTATGTCCCAGTAGACCCAAATGGTAGACCAACCTCAACTGTCTGCTTCCTTAGGTTCACAAGTGTTCATGATGAGTACGCCCATCAATGTGGCTACTAGATCAAAATATTATCAAACTCCTACCCCGACAGCATGGAAAGAAAAATAAGTTGCCCCTTTTTCTTCTTCCCTGTCAAGTTCTAGTCATCTTCATATCGAGCGACCTAACCCTGATTCTGCCGTTCGACCACCTTCTCGAGGTGTGATGCGAAATTCCTCGTACAATCCCAATGCTAGCACCGCTTAGCACTATAATATTGTTGATGGTTTGGCTCAAGTGCCATCGGCTATGTCCACCCTCGAGGTACTTCAAAGTTTTCCATCTCAACGGAAATCATTATTGTCAGCTATTGTGGGTATTGATTCTGTTGATTCCAGTCTTATATATTTTGACCTAGAAAACCATGTTCCACATCTTCCTCATTAGATTTCCTTTCTCATTCAGGTCATCATTAGTGAGAAAACCATTCATTAGACCATCATCGATGAAGGTGCTTCTACTTGCATCATGTCAGTCGCTTGCTAGAATGCAATTGGTTCTCCTACTCTGAACCAGTCCCCTAACACTTTGGAAGCTTTCGACGGGTGCGATTCCCGACCATTCGGTGTCTTACCCAACCTTGCCATTAATTTGGAGGGCAAGACATTACACGTCAAAGTAGAGATCGTTGATGCTAATCTCAATTATAATCTTCTAGTCGGACGGAGTTGGACCCATGCCATGCATGTTGTAGCCTCCTCCCTATTCCGTGTGATTCGTTTCCCCCATCAAGGGAAGATAGACATGGTCGACCAACTGTCCTTGTTTTCCTCTTCTTCCTTAGATGGCAATGTTCTGTATGTCAAGCACATCAGTGCTCCTTATGAGAGTGTGGGGGCAGGGCTTTTAAAGATCCTGCCTTGATGGGAATTTTTCCGCTCCCACCTCTTCATTTTACCTCTTTCAACATGATCTCGGTCAAGTCTAATCCTTGGGTCATACCTTCACCAGATCTTGTTGATACGTGGGGTGAGGTTATGCCTCTAAGTCTGACCAAAATCAACTATGTGGAAATTGATTCAGCCTCACCTTCGGTATCCTCTGATCCTTCTATGTTGAGGACACCTCTTGATGTGTATTCTTAATCCCCGTGGCTTGGTGCTTCAGAATCTCTTGATCCCTTAGCTGAGACTTTCCTTTCGGATGAGGGTATCATGGACGTAATGTCTCTGGAGGAAACACCTTGGAACGACACTCATCATCATTCCTCGTTCCTTCCTAGCCCAGCAGTCATGTCTACTTGTCTCAAGGAGTTCTCTTCTCAGTTTCCCTCCCTACCACTTCAGACGTCGATCATGACTCATGAAGTTTCGTTGGAAAGAAACATGGGTAACATTACCCAAACGATGCCAATTCATATTTCTGTCAAGCCTGGTATCATTGAAAATGTACATATCGGGGTAACTTGTTCTCCAGAAGAGATCAAGCTCTATACTCGTCTGTTCCAAGAGTTCTGGGATGTGTTTGCATGGTCATATGAAGAAATGCCTGGCATTGACCCAAGTATAGCCATGCACGAAATACCGACTTACCCTCATGCAAATCCCATTCGCCAACGGCTTCATCCAATGCACCCTATAAAAGCGACTGCCATCAAGGGTTAAGTTGAAAAACTTCTCAAAGTTGGATTTATTTATCTGATCCCTCTTACAGATTGGGCATCAAATATTGTACCGGTGACAAAGAAACAAGGCACTATTCGCCTTTGCGTCGATTATCGTGACCTCATTCGTGCCTGTCCCAAAGATAACTATCCCACTCCCTTCATTGATCAGATCATTGATGAATGTTCTGGGAGTGAAATCTTTTCCTTTATGGACGGTTTTTCTGGTTACAACCAGATTAACATTGCAATGGTTGATCAAGAAAAGACAGCCTTTATCTGCCCCTCGGGTACTTTCGCATACAAAAAGCTACCTTTTGGCCTTAAGAATGTTGGGGCAACATTTCAGAGTGTGATGTCTTATGCATTCCATGACATTCAAAATATTGTTCAGCATTACTTAGATGACCTTCCTACTCATTCTCGTAAGCACCATGATCACCCTAATCATCTTCGGCAAATTTTCTTTCGCTGACGACACTACAAAATTCGGCTCAATCCACATAAGTGTGTCTTCTACATCCAATCCGGACAACTCCTTGGCTTTATTGTCTCTAAGGCAGGAATTCTCCTTGATCCTCTTAAAGTCGAGGCCATAGTTAATTTACCCCCTCCATCTTCGTTGCACCAACTGTAGAGTCTATAGGGAAAAGCAAATTTCCTCTATCGTTTTGTACCGAATTATGATGAGTTGGCTTCAGGGTTTACCCGGTTACTCAAGCAAGGAACACCCTTTGTTTGGGATGAAATTTCCCAAAAGTATTTCGATGACCTCAAGGCTATTCTCATAAACGCTCCTTTGCTGCATCCCCCAAATTATCATCGAGATTACTTCCTCTATCTAGTTGCAGTCTCTAGCACCATCGCTATGGTGTTGGTACAAGATGATGATGAAGGCAATGAACATGTTATTTACTACCTCAGTCACAATCTCCTCGACACCGAGACACATTATTCTCACGTCGAGAAGTTGTCTTTGGCTTTCGTCCAGGCTATTTAGTGCTTTCGACACTACATTATCCTACGCACTACCACTATGATTTTAGAATGCAACCCCAAGACCTACATCCTGACTCGTCAGTTGCTGGGGGGGAAATATTCGAAGTGGATTATTATCCTCCAAGAATTCGATTTGGTGTTTACTACTGCCAAATCTTAGAATCACTGGTTTTCGCTGAGTTAATTTTCTCCCTTCCTTCTGCGTCCCTTCCTACTGGTGCTGATGCGCAGCTCCCAAATGAGACTCTTTTCCTGATTAGCACCCTTGACCCATGGTACGGTGATATCATCATGTATCTCCAAACATCCATGTTCCAGTCTGCGTTGACTACGGATGATCGTCAACGCATTCGGCATCAATCTCAACCCTACCATATTATTGGAGATACTTTATATTGAGTGAGTGTCAATTCAGTTCTTCACCGATGTCTTACTCTTGAGGAGGCTGAGAAAGTTTTGAATGACTGCCATTTTGGCACATGTGGTGTTCATATGTCTAGATATGCTACTGCTCAAAAAAACCTTCACATTTGTTATTTCTGGCCCTCCATCTCCAAGGATTGTATGCTTGTTGTTCGCAAGAGTCATGAAAGCCAAATTTACCAACGAAAGATGTGCGCCCCACCCACTCACCTACACCCCATTATTACCGTCGGTCCTTTTTCCTGTTGGAGTGATGCACAGCTAGATTAAATAAACAAGATAACACAGCAAAAAAAAAAACATGCACATAAAACACAGCTTTTAACATGGTTCACCCAACCAATCTGGGCTACGTCCACCAAACATAGGCATCAGGAATATATTAATCAAAAATTGGAGATTACATCAAGAAATTCTCATAAAACCTCTCAAACTCTTAGCAAATCATTCGAATGATTGCCTGTTATATAGCATAGAGAATCTAACAGCCTCATAACTCCCTCACATCAAATATAGGAGGCATTAACTCCCTCCCAACAACCTGGAGCTAATCTAGGAACTGAATCCCTATTGTTGTCATCAGCTGAGATTTTTTCCTATTTTGTTCAAACAGAAAATCTCAACAATCTCCACCTTGACAACAATTCACCTGATGCCCTGTTATTATTATTTTATCTTTTCTGCAAGCCAAGAGAAGCCAAACACCAGCGTAGCTTCTCCAACAAAACTGGTTTCGTGAACATGTCTGCACAGTTCTCCTTTGTATGCACCTTTTCAAGAGAGACTCCCCTTTCAGTGATAACCTGTCTTACAAAATGGTACTTAATTGGAATATGCTTTGATTTACTATGATAGGCCATATTCTTAGCCAAATGTATTGCACTTTGAATATCACAAAGTAACCTGATGTTGTCCTGTACCCTACCAAACTCACCAAGCAAACATTTCAACCAAACCGCCTCTTTGCAAGCATGATAAGCAGCAATGTATTCTGCTTCAGCAGTGGACAAAGCAATAATATTCTGTAGCTTTGACATCCAGCTGATAGCTCCACTTGCAAGAGTAAAGACGTACCTTGAAGTTGACCTTCTCTTATCCAAATCACCTGCAAAATCGGAATCAACATACCCGCAAACAAATTCACTACTCTTATTGTAAGAAATACAATAACTACTTGTGCCTCTCAAGTACCGAAGCACCCATTTCACTGTTGACCAGTGTTCTTTACCTGGATTTGCCATGTACCTGCTGACAACCCCAACTGCATGTGAAATATCTGATCGAGTACAAACCATCGCATACATTAAACATCCTACTACATTGGCATATGGAATTCGAGACATATGATCCTTTTCTTCATCTGTATTAGGACATAAACTCGAAGAAAGCTTAAAATGGGAAGCTAAAAGGACTGAAACAGGCTTCACATTATCCATACCAAACCTCAAAAGTATTTTCTCAATATACTTTTGTTGTGATAGCCATAGCTTACCTTGCTCCTGTCTCTGGAAATCTCCATGCCCAAAATCTGTCTTGCTGCTCCTAGATCTTTCATATCAAATGTCCTTGCCATCTGAGCCTTCAACCTGTTGATTTCTTCTATGTTTTTGCTTGCTAAAAGCATATCGTCAACATACAATACCAAGATAATGAATATGCCATTATTCAACTGTTTAAAATAAACACAATGATCATATTCACTTCTAACATATTTCTGACTCAACATGAAAAAATCAAACTTTTTATACCACTGCCGAGGCGACTGCTTCAGGCCATATAATGACTTCTTGAGCCTGCAAACAAATTTCTCATTTCGATGCTGAACAAACCCTTCCGGTTGTTCCATATATATTTCCTCATCTAAATCACCATGTAGAAATGCAGTCTTAACATCTAACTGCTGCAACTCCAAATCAAACAAAGCCACTAATGCTAACACAATTCTAATTGAAACAATTTTCACCACTGGCGAAAAAATCTCATGAAAGTCAATACCAGCTTTCTGAGAAAACCCTTTTGCAACCAGTCGCGCTTTGTACCTGTCTTCCGTATCATTCACACCTTGTTTTAGCTTGAAGACCCATTTACACCCCACATTTTTCCTGCCTTTCGGAAGCTCCACCAGATCCCATGTGTCGTTCTTATTTAAGGCCATCATTTCGTCCTTCATGGCTACTTTCCACTTGTCACTTTTCAAACCTTCTATTGCTTCCTGATAGCACAGAGGTTCATTGTCATTAGCAGTAAATGCAACAGAAGTGACATAATCATCATACCTTTTCGGTGGCCGTTTGATTCTTGTCGACCTCCTTAAGGATGTTTCTGGCGCTTCCTCGATTGGCTGACTACCCTTTGTAGGAACTTCATGTCGATCAGTATCTGAGACCTGTTCATGATCTAAACCTGAACCATGTTCATGTTCTGATTCTGAAACTTGTTCTTGACTAGTATCTGAACTATGGTCATCATGACTATCGTTAGAAATGCTATCAAACTGAATGTGCTGAAAATCAGATACATCATCCTGTTTCAATCGACTATCTACATCTAACTGTACAAGAGAGGATTCATTAAACTTTACATCTCTGTTGATGATGATTTTGCGGGTAGTAGGATCCCACAATCTATATCCTTTGTTCCAACACCATACCCAACAAAGATATACCTTTTAGACTTTGGATCTAACTTAGTTCGCTGATGTTTAGGCACTAGAGCATATGCATCACAACCAAACACTCTGAGTTTAGAATAGTCACAAGGGTGTCCTTTCCATTCCTCTTGCGGAATCTTGCAGTCTATCGCAGTCGATGGAGATCGGTTGATCACATAACAAGTTGTTGCCATCGCTTCCGTCCACAACTCCTTTTGCAACCCGGCGTTACTCAGCATACTTCTTGCCCTCTCGAGAAGAGTTATGTTCATGCATTCAGCAACTCCATTTTGCTGAGGAGTATAAACCGTGGTCTTATGCCTCTCAATCCCTACATCCTTGCAATAGCTGTCAAACTCCTTGGAAATAAATTCACCACCATTGTGTTGTGCTTTGCAAACAACCCCCCATTTCATGATATTTTTATACATAAAAACGTTAAAATGTGAAATGGGTCCCTTTATAAATAAAATTGATATCAGAAATTTTACTTTATAAAAGTCTGATAAATCAAAGGAGCGCTTTAAGAATAAACCCTTTAAAGCAATATCTATTTAAAAAATAGAAATAAAGCAAATATTCGGTTATTGCGATAAAGCGATCGCAAGATCGCATATCGCAATAACATAAAGGATGCAACAAATGGTCAAAATACTTTCCGCCGATGCGATATAGTGTTCGGCAATTGGCAATCGGCAATCCCCTTATGCACCACTAAAGCGCCCCATATGAAAGCCCCGATGCGATAAAGCTATCGGCAATCGGCAATCGGCACATCCCCTTGTTTTAAAATCATTGCGCATATGCCTTTCGCCGATGCGATATCGCAATCGGCGATCGGCGGGTTCCCTTGTTTCATTCCTATTGCGCATATGCCTCTTGCCGATGCGATATCGCAATCGGTGATCGGCGATACTCAAAGCATTGTTAAAGCCAGTCATGCATACCCCCCCGATGCGATGCGATAAGCCACGGTTTTCAATAGAAAGCCGTTAAAGTGATTGGAAAGCCCGATTTAATGATATTTAAGGCATAATCACTCCCGCTCGACCGCCAATACGTCCATTGCACGCTTTAAGAGATCTTTTGACCAAATATTGGTATAATGGGCATTTATAAGGTGGCAGGCTCTATACGGTCACTTAATGGATCCATGTCCTAAGATCTGCCTATAGATTGTCTCCGCGCCGGTTTTACAAAAGCAAAGTATCATCTTTTCATTTGCTATCAACTGTGAGTTTTATTGCTATCTCTGTGTTACGCCAAAATCGCCTCTCTGTGCAGAATACAATTTTACAAAGGAATTTGAGCATGATGGGTAAAAAGTCGAAGAAAGTTGCAGGTGTTTCCAATCCACCAACTGCAGGACAAGCAGTAGTAAACAGCAAAAAGGGCCTAATATCCGACACAACATGCGCAGGCCTTGCCAGAACAACTTCGCAAGGAACTTATGACTTGATAGAGGCCGAGAAACCAACGCAGACGGTAGAAGAAGCTACCGCAGATTCATTGAAGAAGTCAGAGTGCACTCTCAAGGATTTGGCCGATTCCTTCCTCCATAGGATAGCGGCAAGGGAGTAAATTCTCCCATATACCGATGTCGTGAAATGGGAAATTGAAGAAATCACTATCACAGACAGAACTTTCATCACAAAGGATGGGAGGATTTTTGGGTCATTTAAGCTAGAAGATCTGAGGCAAATGTATCATTTGCCTAAGCCTGAGAAGATATATAATAGCGCCTTTTTGGAGAAATTCGCAAGCGAGAACGAGATTGAGTCCAAACCTATCAAGGACTGGAGGCAAAATCCAAATAAGCACAAGCATGAATCCTCCGGTAAGTACTCAGTCAACTCTTTATGTTCTCCTTATTGCTACGCCGGTATAATGATGTGTAGATTGTGGGGTTTGCACGACTCTGCCATTTTTACCATTGAAATGGTTCCTCTCATGGAG
>APFE031448308.1:0-39413 GCA_000404065.3 Pinus taeda | reverse complement strand
TTTCTATAAGCTTCAGGTTTTCTCGCATCTTAATTTATTTAAGCTTACTAACCAGTCAACCACCATCCTCTAGGCTATATGAGTTGTTTAAGCTGACCATCTCCCTGAATTCTAGCTTTAGGGCACCATTTCGACTCTAGAAAACGGTGTCTATGTTACCATAGCATTGATTATCTGTATAAAAAAATTGCATTTCAAGACTGTCATTTTCTCTTGCCTTATTTCCTCATCTTTTCCTTGTCTTATTTCTCTGTCTCTCTCTTTGGTTGTTTTCAGTGAGTCAATCAATCACTCGTAGGCTCGATTCTGTCTCACTCCTCTATAGAGCTTGGCAGGCCTTGCAATACCCAGTTTTGAATCATTTTTTGTAAAAAAATCATTGGTTGAGCTCTTGCCCCAAGTAGGTTTCTTGATATTTATAAATCCTTTAATTGTTTCAGCTATTGTTGATGACAATGGTAGCCTGGAGACCCCAATACTTGCTGTGAATGGTGGCTTTTGGCTAAGAAAAGTTGCAATTGTAGCTAGTCCATCTGTTGTTTCTTCTGCATCTGTATATTGACCTGAATCTGCTCATATATTTTAGATATGCTCAATGACTGAGATGAATTGAATCCCAGCTGAGAAGAACCCATTTGAGATGAAGGCATAGACTGCAAACCCATATCCATAGCTTGGTCTAGAACGACTGCATATTGATATTGATTATTGGCTTTTGCATGAAAACTCGGGTACTAAGCCACATCTCCAGTGTTATTGCATCCTTTCATTAGCAATTCAGACTAGGAGCCTGAAATAGTGGGTGCACATGCTGACATCTCTGGAACATTTCTAACAGAATTGTTGTCTAGAAGCCTCATCTGTATCTGCCCTTGAAGAGAAAGAAGAAGAGACAGAAACACCTACGAGATCCTCATTGTCAGACAACTTCGGCTTTGAATTTCTCACTGCATAAGGTTCAACTGCTTTCATCAATTCATCATGGATTACATGATTTGCAAAAAAAACTCCACCATTTATGCTAAGAACATGCGAAAGAAACTCACTCTGCATCGCTTCGACCATCCTTCTACTAAAATTCTCCAGTCATCCAAAAACAAAATTCCATGCACTACTTTATTCCAACACTACTTTCCAAAATGTGCTTTAACTCAATAAAAGCTTGATGAATATGGATAGACACCTTTAAACAATATATCATCCAATACATAAAATTTCATATGTTTATCCCTAGTTCCATAAGCAATGAAATCAAGACACATGACAATACCTTTGAAATATACATTACAACAACAACAAAAAACAAAAACTAGCATCCAAAGGAATTCGCGTTCATATTTCCTGTACAATTTTTTAGATTGCCTCTATGATCTTAACATCTCTTTAGAATCTACCATTTCTAAACTTTTATCTTCACTTTTGCCATCATTGTTGTGTTTTATTGGCCTTGTTTACTACTAAAATCAAAGAAATAGAGGTTATTAAGGAAATACAGAATTCTCTAGCCCCTCAACATTGATGAGTAGCACTTTCAAAGTTTCCTTCGTGATCGTGATTCTCTTTCTCTAATTGATTCTTCTATTGTTGATTTCTTATCAGATAGAGAGGCCGACATTGCTTGAAATCACCCACGTCTTTGGGCACCAACACCATGAGTGGTCCTCTAGAGTTGCCAAAAGACTCCCCTTCGATGTTTGCTTCTTTAGAATTTGTGTCACATGAATGCCAAACTTCCTCCCATTGAGAAGATTGTCGATAATAAAACAACGCATGGAATGTTAAACTTTTGAATGTTCAATTCAACTTAAAAAACACACTCTCAGTCCTTATAGAACCAATACAGAGTGACTGTCACCAATGACTTTCACATGAATGAGTGACTGTCACCAATGACTTTCACATGAATGCCAGACTTCCTCCCATTGAGAAGGGAGTCAATAATAAAGTAGTGCATGGAATGTTACTTTTGAATTGTTATTCTAACTTGAGCTATTAACATAATTTTAAATACGTTACTTTCATGTTTATATTAAACCCAACAATATACTTACGACTGGTTGCAGTGTCTTGTTGTAGGATGGATTTGTATTGAAAATTAAAATAATATTTTCCAAGAAACATAAATTTTAATAAAAATAAGATGTTCTGAATCTTAATGGATTTGGATGACATCTTGTTATCTTGATGAATTTGGGTGACATCTTGTTATTTTTTTCCCCTGTGCAGAGACATGGGTAATCAGATTCTACGGTTAAACGAAACTATTTATTATTGTAGTCCATGTAGTGTCTACTTATTATTATAAATATCATCATTTTTTCCTTTAATATAGCAAGGATGGATTTGTAATGAAAACTAAAAAAATATTTTCCCAAAAACATAAATCTTGTTACTTTTGGGTTACATCTTGTTATTTTTGCCACTTGTCTTGGTTCTTGCTCCTTGGTTATTTGAATTTTTTTTTATTTAGGTATTAGTTTTATTATTTTATATTTATTTTTTAAGTAGAAATGTAAATTTTCATTATTTAAATTGTATTTTTTTAATATATGAATAGATTATTTTAAAAAATTATATTTTTGAAGATATAAATTGATTATCTTAAAATAAATGTTTCATATTTTTTCTTCTTCAATATTTGGTAGAAATTTACAGTGAAATTTATAGGTTGTTTTCATATTTTTTGTTGGCATTCCAAAACAATTCAAAAATAACTAAATTTTCTGTTTTGATTTTGGCAGTAACAGGACAACGACCAAGTGCTGCAACTTTTTTAGTCCAACCATAGTGAGAGCAACCTACTATGTAGGAAAATTGCAATGAGTGCTCACGAAGGAGTAAGTCAATTCATACAATTGATATTTCTATATGGCTTTAATACAATTTAAACCAAATAAAAACTTAGTTTTTTTTTTCTTTCAAAAATTTATATATGGCTTTAATCAGAGAAAAATAATAATTCAACTAAAAATTTGAATATGTCCACTTCGAACTCCAATAAACTTTGTTGTTGAAATCGTCATTATTAAATGCAAACAGAGGATGTATTTATGTTAAAACATTCAACTTTTTTGCCCTTACAAATGACTGAAATAGATAGAAAAAATAAACAATTTATTGTAAATATTGAAAAACTTTTACCTAGACTCAAGAAATTATTAAATATTATAAAGAATTAATAGGTATATTATTAAATATTATAAAGAATAAATAAGTATATTCCTTGGTTAATATCCTTTCTTGAAATCAGTGCAAGAATAATCTTTTAATATGGTTTTAATTGATGAAATGAAATTCATATATACTAATAAATTTATTTTTATTATATAGGTATTATATATCAAAAAATGTCTTCAAAAAAAGGGAATCAACTTTCTATCAAAGAGTTCTTTGGATGGTCTACTACATCTCAAGTTTCATTGCCCGATAAAGAAGATCATGATTTTGATCTAAATGAAGATTTAGATGTCTTGGGGCATAATGAAGAAAGTGATGAGAATTTCACAAGGGCGAACCTAGCACCCAAAAGAAAAGAAAAATGAAAGTAAGAATAGAGTTTCGTGACAGTGGAAAACTAAGTATAAGTGGTTGAGAGAGGCAAAGCATGAAGGAAATACAACTATGAAATGCATATATTGTGAAATGCATAAAGAAATGGGGTCATGGGGAATTGGGACTAGTTTCTATACATTGAAACATTATTCTATAGTTGTTCATGCTAGTTTAAGCATCCATAAACTCTCACAAGCAAAGTGGATATGTGGAAATGAGAAGAAGGTGAAGTCTATTATAGAACACATTGCATGCATTCATGATATGAACAAAGAAAGAGTCATCACTCTTATGAAATTAGTATATTGGATGGTGCAAGAGGATCTACCAATCTCAAAATATGAATCTCTTTGTTTGTTTACATTGTCCTTACATACACCAAATACGCCAAAGAATAAAGATTACACATCATATACAAGTCACATGGTTGCAAAAGAATTCCTTTTTGATATATCTCAATATCTTGAAGAGCTACAAATTTCCAAAATGCTAAATAACCCTTTTTTCATTGATGCTAGATGAAAGTACAGACTATAGCTTAGAAAAATATCTTGTGGTGTATGCCACGTTTTTAAACTCAAAAGGGTTGGGCCCTCCAATTTCATAGTTTTTAAAGCTCATAAATGTTTGCGATGGAAGAGGGAAAACAACTTGATGCAACCAAACATTTCATGGAATCAAGGGGTCTTTCAAAAGAAAGATTGATAGGAGTTTCCACAGATGGTGCTTCTTCAACGGTTAGCAATGGAAATGGTTTTATTACTTTCTTAAAGAAAGATGTACCTAATCTTGCAGGTGTTCATTGCATTGCTCATCATGAAGCTTTAGCTGCATTAGATGCTTCAAAAAGAATACCTGAATTATGGTTTTTTGAGAAATTAGTAAATAAGGTATATTCTTGGGTGCAAAATTCTACGAAAATAAATAGTCAACTTATTGCTCTATAGGAACTTATGTAACTTTAAACTCTTCCAGCTCTTCAAATCCATGGAGTTAGATGGCTTTCAAGGGGACAATTCAATGAAAGACATTTTGTACTTATGCCTCCCATATTAACATTGTGGAAAATGAAAGAAAAGACTCATGGTATGATAAGGCAAGAATCTTTTTAGTACAATTTTGTTTACATATGCTTCCAACATAATGTGTGAATTAAACAAGTTGAACAAGCAATTCCAAGAAGAGTACATTGATGTCAGCTCTTTTGGGGCAGCCTAGATATCACTGTAAACACTTTGAAAAGGTGGTTTTTAAGAAGCGACACATTTGCAGATGGCACATGTTATTTCTCTAAATTTATAGATGCCTCTAAATTTGGCTTTCTAGAAATTTGTGATAAGGAGGGGCTTGTTCACAAGCAAAAACTACGATTTGTAGCAATTCCACATCCATGTGATGATTGTGTCGATATACAAAAACAATCATGGAGACCGTGTATTGAAGGTTCAATAGAAAGTTGCAAACAACTTGCAAACGATTATGTTCAAGCTCTCATAGAGAATTTGAACGGAAGATAACCTGGTCTTGCATTTTTCAACTCAGCAAGGTTGTTTAGCCCTTGCCATTAGTTAGAGGATATTCATGGCAAAGAACGAAACTCAAAGCATTGGGTCGAAAATCTTTTTCAACACTTACAACATCCTTATTATCAAAGTGAAGAAAACAAAACTACATTTGATTTTGAGGCTTGTTTGAAAGAGTTTCATCCATTTGTTGACACTCTTTGTGTTAATTGTGAGGGATCATCCATGAGAGGTGCATGGAGGATTTTTAAGTTATAGGGTTGCATACAAATTTTCCTAACATGTCAAAGTTATGGTAGGCAATACTTACTATTCATGCAAGTGCAATGGCTTGTGAGAAGATTCTCAAGACAAAACATAATAAAGGATGTCTGAATAACAAAGCTATCATTAGTTGCATTGGATCCCTTGATGTGAGTGTCCCTAATTGGGCTTGATTCATCGATGGTGGAATGGGATAGGGTATATGACATCTAGAAAGATGCTAAAGAAAGAGGAATCTTAAATATTTGAAGTTTTTTCTTTTATGTTTATGTTTGTAATGGTGGTGTTTTGACAATTACCTCTTTTGGTAAAACTATCCAAAATTTAGTTTGTGTACATGTTGATATTGAATCTACTTTTTCAACATTTACATTGTTCATGCACATCATGTTTTTGGTTTGAAACTTATTTCACAACTATTGTTCGTTTAATAGGATTGACATCGTAGTGACATAAATGGAAAACATGGTATGTGTGTTTCAATTTTTGTTAATTGATTTTATTTATTTTTATGTAATTTAGTTGCAACAATATTTACATTCACTATTTTCAAGTGAGACTAATTATGATTATATATTTTTTCACTTTATAATATTAATTTTTGTTATTCTTTTAGAAGTAAAAAAAAAATTACAAATATGCAGATACATATTTTCCATCTATTTTCTTACTATTTCCATCTTAAAGAAAAAAGTTGAACATTTCAACAGCTTGGAAAAATCACAGAAAAGTTTCATCAACAAGTCTCAAAAGAAAGTGTACCAATGAGACTTGAGTGGAATGGTATAACAAGAGAATGAAAATTTTGCAACAATGGAAAATTTGCAACAATTATGAATACAATTTGCAGAAATTAGACGAAACTAGGTCAAATAAAGATTAAAATTCATGTGATGAGCAATTTAAAAGTAAAAACGTCATAAAAAAATTCCCTAACGGGTAAGGGCACCCGTCAAATTTAACCCATGCCTCCGTTGACAACCCTCTATAGATCGTCCGTGTGAATCTGCCAATTGTCATTAAATATGGCAGTTTAGAAGCATATATATTTGTACGGGTAGCATTATATTTTAAATTGGCAAATAGGTTGATTAAATAATTTAGTTTCGTATTTTTTAATGAATTTTAACATTCTTGTCTTTTGTTTTCTGTGTTAGTGCATAATTTTTTTCATATTTTCATTTAGTATATTTTTGAGTTATACCTTGCGTGATGCAATTATTTTTATCACCAAATCTATGATATATATAGTATTTTATTGAATAGGTTTCTATTTATATTTTATATGGCTATAGTCAAAGTAGAGTTTATGGTTTAATTCTTACATTGTAACTAATTTGAACATAAACTTTGAGAATATGTTTAATGTAGGGTTTAGGGTTTAAATTTCATTATTTTTGATGTGTAAATATTTTTATGAGATATGTAATAGTATTTTTATTAATTTTTTGTATCTAAAGTAGTATTATTTTCTTTCATGTAGAAGATAATATGAATTTTGAAAATGAATCAATTGAGAAAGAGATTTAATTGATTATTTATTTGAGAAAATAAGTTGATGCCTATGGCTTATGTAACACCCTCCACCTACATCCATCCAAGTAACCGTGCCAACCAGGGTAAACATGAGACCAAAGGCTACTATGATCAGATTTGACCTCCTAGGTGGCCTTAAGGAAGTAGAATCGATGGAACATCACACACAATCATCCAACATCATCAACAGAACCCTCAGGAAACAAGTCAGTCACTCAAACAACCTGTCCCTGGGTCACACTGTTTTTCTGGACCTCTGAGGCCATAGTTGCACTCATGTTATGGGCAAGGGAGCGATCACAAACCTAAAGTCACTTGCATAGGCCTACATGCCAGCGATTGTGGACCAAACTTGCCAGTTTTGTGCCAGCGACCCCAAGATTTCAGCCAATTTTTCAGGCCCAAAGCCCAAGCCACTGCCCAGAATGGAATGAAAGCTTATAATCAAGTAAAGTATAGGGAAAAAAATGAAGCAAAAGCAATAAACTCGGCAAGACCTTAACCAGACCCCTACTAGCCTTGACAGGAATTTCGTTAAACATATCATCGACATGTAACCTACAGGTGTAAACAACATAATTGCCATGAACCATTGTTTCCTCATGTCATTTGTTGCCTTATCACTTATTAGGTCATAGATACCATATCCATTCAAATACAGGTAAAAACATGCTAAGAGCCATACATAGTTGTTGTGACAAAATGTACATCTAACCAGCATAATAGGAACAAAATTACAATGAATATATCAACCATCAAAATCCATATATATATCAATACATTTACACATGAAAATTAATGGAATGAATTTCTCATTAATCAATGCAATGAACCAACTGGAGACGGGACTACCACGTTCCACCCGACCATAGATTGGCTTAGCCAAGTCTCTCTTCAGCCAATCACCCTCGTGCCATATTCCAAGCATGAATGTGGGACTCATATAACACATCAAGAACACCAATTAATGTGGATGCCACCAGAGTTCTTTGCCTACACCGTCAGGAATTTGAGTGCCTCCTAGTCTCTCAGGCTTTATCGTGCATCCACAGTCTGATTCAGGGATCACTAGGCCCTACATCGAGACATACTCTCTAGGCTTTACCGTGCATTCCATCCTGGAATCACTAAGCCCAACGGAGAGAAATCCACCTCTTGGCTTTACTGTATATCTTGTCATTCACCGACAAGGATTCCTATGCCCACTGAGGCACACAATCTAGCTTTACCGCAACCCACAGTCCGGTTCAGGGGTTACTAGGCCAGTGGCTTTGTGAATCCTCAGTCTGGTTCAGGGACCACTACACCATGTGTTTGTCAATTCAGAGATCCACCCCACTCAACTTCGAATCCAATCTGACCATCCCACATAAATCGAATGAGAGAACCCATCTCATCAAAGTTATCAGGAAATGGCAAGGCTAGGCTGAAAATACTGTCACACCTAGAAAAACCCATGCCATGGTAGAAAAGAAACACATGAAATCCCATGCATGACAAATATAGCAAGGAAAATACACATGCGAGTCAATACCTGCAACGAATCCTATTGTAGTTTCTTGATCTTTGCTTCCTCTTGCCTTCTTTTCCTTTCTTGCTCCAATGCCAAAGTGCTCCAGGAAAACTCTACGTATCCAATTGTATGAGAGAGAAAGAAAATAATGAGAGAGTTCCAAATCTAAACTGACAAAATGTTACCAACTGATCCTCAGAAGCCTTTTTATGAATGAGGCCTCTATTTTCCGCACACATGCAACCGGTGACCTTTCACTTCCTTTTTCTCCTAATTTTCATTATTTTCATAAATAATTGTGCCAAAAATGCCATTTTTCTTTTCTAAAGCCTTAGCCATTGCCTTTGCCAATTTCCGTAGCCATAAAAAACTAGGTGAACACCCCCTAGGATGTCTTGCTCAACATTCAACTTGGAATAAGTGTCCCATTCATCCATGGTTATTGTTTTATCTTTTATTACATGAAATTTTCACCAAGGTTGTTACAGCTTATATTAACCACATTTTTGATGTGGTTGTGTTAGTTTTATTTTCCAAAGAAAGTCCTTCTATCCAGAATCATCTAAGTGTATCAATTGTACTATCCTCTAGTCGCTCTTTTACGAAACATATAAATATCTATTCTAGCAGACGTGATAACTATTCAAAAAAAAACTATAAAAAGTTAAAGACTGCCACAAAAAATTGAACCTATAGTCCATCTTAAATAAAAATGCAAAAGCTCACACATTCAGAGAACCAACTAAGTGACCCTATATGATGTTGATGCTCCCTACATTAGACAAAGAACCATGGACAAAAGTTTCAAAATCGATCACCCCCGAGGCGATCATCATTCCTCTTTTTAACAGATTGTCTGCAACCCGATTTTGTTCCCTTTAGACGTGCATGAAGGAGAATTGTTGGAAAGACTTCTCCAGAGTACGAATATGACGCATCCAATTAGAGAGCAATGGAAGATGAAATTGTGAATGCCACATGACCCAAAAAATAATTCCTTTTGAACCTTCATGCACATGTAAAACATTGATGCCCAACCACTTGACACAGATAAGAACGCTCCAAAATGCAATGATTTATGCATGGTTGTTGGTACCAATTCCACCCTCCCACAAAAAATATTAGAATCTGCGAGGCTATATTACAATGAAAGCACCACATCTGCACTTCCTTTGTGAACATGCATCGTCAAAGGATCCAACAGGGTAGTGCCTCCATATGTCCCTTAGCCAAGTTGTTCTCTTGTTTTGTTTCTTCTTCCTAGGACCAATCTCTACATAATATTTCATGATCTTTAACACTGTGCTCCTAACATTTGCCACTTTTTGTTCGAATATCTTAGAATTTTGACTTTTCCAGATGCCCTAGATGATGTAGAAGGGCAATGCACAATGATCATTTTGAGAATCGAACCAGTGATGAAGACAATCCTCTAGCAAGCCCTACATCCAAATCATATCTATGTTTAATAGATGTAAAACCCCAACAAATACCATGGACGCAAAGGGACAAGTTAGAAATAAGTGCCTCACATCCTCAACATCATTCATACACATAATGCATATGCCACGACCATTGAAACCCTTGTGTAAAAGGTTCTCCCACATGAAAATTCTATTGTGCAAAGACAACCAATAGAAACATTTTAACTTCTGCACGATCTCCCAATACCAAGATTTCTAAAACCATGACCTATTTTCAAGAGCAGGCAAAAAAAAACCTATAATATATCTCCCTCGCCACCATCTTACCCTTGATTATCTGACCATCCCATGCCAATTTATCATCCTGATCATAAAGTGTGATACCCGCGACACATAACTATGAAATGTAGGTCTCCCACTCAACAACTAATAAGCTAATAGACCTGTTAAGCCAATCCTATAAAAAAAATATCAATGTAATTAACATGCAAAGTTAGCAATGCTTGTTTTTTTCAATGTATAATCGTGCTTAGTTAGCAATTTACATGCAAAGTAATCGATTTTCCGATTTCAAATCCTTGCAATATCACCATATCACAATTCGATTTCTTATAACATTATATCAGCAAAATGTATTTTTTTCAATGTAATTAACAATATAATTAATATGCTTGGTTAAATTTGCATGCAAATTTTTTTATTTTTAAATTTGAAATCTCTACAATATCACCCTATCACAATTCGATTTCTTATAGCATGGGAATCTTATCAAATATCCTTGTTTTAATTGAAGAATCCTTGCAATGCCACCGTATCACAATTGGATTCCTAATGATATGGATATCTTATTAAATATCCATGTTTTATTTGAAGAATTATATTAAAATGCATTTTAGTTTTCCATGAGATGGATATTTTATTAAATAATTTATTTATTTTTATGTTTTTAAAAACTAGGATGGGTTGAAGTTTGGATGGAAGAACAATTTACCCATGGTGGGATCACTAGGATCTACTCACAGTTGGGACTAAACCCTACTCAAACCAACCAGTCTACACATCATAGATATTAAATATTTATGTTTTAATTAACAATGTGTATTATAAGTTTAGTTAGTTTTAAATTCAATTGACCTTATAATGTCTACACATTATTACAATACCATGCATCAAATTTCTGTCATTGTCATAAGTATCTTCAACAAACATTTGTGTAACATTTTGGTTAATGACCCTTACTCATAATTGATTGTAGTTTTAAATTCAATCCTTTTGTGATCTCCATGTATCCCTACATCATCGTGAGTCAATTTTTTTTATCACTGGCATGTGGGTGTCTTTTCATAGGGCATTGTCTAATATTTTGGTTAAGAACTCATATCTACATGTAATTGATTTTGAATTTGAGTTCCAAGAACACTTTGTGTGATTATATTCATAATTCTTGAAATGTTAAATGAGAGTTTGAAGTCATAAGAACTTTTTTAGAACACTAAACCTAATTCACCACATTAATGTGAAAAACTGATGTCAAAGAAATGTTTTATAAGGAGATCAATTCATTAACTGTGATTTTCTTTAATCTTTACTTGACTTATTAACTTTCCCTAGCCACGAGAATCAATGAACCATGTAAATGACCATACATGAGCTTTGTTGTTATGAGTAAGGATGGAACTTGAAGCTTACTTTGTGTATAATTCTCACTTTATTGTTAGATTGCAAACTAGTGATCCATAGGGATCTGTTCTGAACCTTGGGGATGCATCCCTCATGCTCCCTAACTGTGGGATCACATCAATATGGACATACAATTGTCATCTCTAGTAAGACATTAATGGTGACGTCCATTGCATAGGCAAGATGTCCTTAATAATTGGAGGCGAGATTCCCAAGCATTGAGCACTACTAAGAATACCTTGGTCATGATTGATGTGATGGAATATTGCTTTGTGAAAGATGCATCTTGTTGGAGCTCTATAACTCTAGAGTTTCAACATCTTATTAAATTCACCTATGATCTCAAATTTCTATTTATCCACTCTACTAAGAGGAATAAAGTTATCTAAATAGAGCGACAAAGCTAGTTGCATGGATAATGCCTTGTGTCTTTAGTGTAGGAAGATGGATCCAAAGTATGAAGATAAGATGGATTGCGATTGAGCATTTTACAAGGTACAAACGATTAATTCTAGTAGTGATATTCTCATGGAAGATGTCATTATTCCTCATAATGTTCCTATAACAAATGGATGTAGAGAGGCAATGGACTAATATTTTAAGCCTTGATGTTTATTTGATATATTTTTTGGTTTAGTTTTTATAAGTTGACTTTTCATTAATTTCTGATAAGTTATGAATCTCTATTCCACATTAATGCAATACAATAGCCACCTGGGAAAATATATCGGTGGAAGAAAAGATCCCCTATATAAAGGAGCATTCTCTTAGTTATCATTCACACTATGACTTAATATATTTCCCTAGGCACAAGATCAACCAACCCAATTAAACATTATTATAAGAATGTTGTTGCTATGAGTAAGGCTGGAGCTTGAATCTTGTTTCCAATCATGTATTATGTGTTTTGTGGTGCAAAGCAATGATCCACAAGGACACATCCCCAACACTATTGATGCATCATGCATCCTTGTGCTCCTTCCTAAGTGTGGAAGTGTCTTGGGGGGTTTCCATGTCATCCTTGATATCAAGGGATGATAATGGATGTTGATAGCAACGCATGTTTCTCAGTAGAGATTCCCTTGGTAATTGGAGGTTTTATTCCCAAGCATCAAGGGCTTTCAATAATATCTTAATATCAACAAGCCCAATGTAATGGTGGATTAAAATATTAGGCCAAATGACCTAACTTATTAACAAAGAATATAGTAGCAAGATGTTTTAGGGTAGTAGATCTTGAATATCTTGTTTTTCCTTAGTATCTCAAATTATTAATACCTATGTAGTAAAGAATAATTGATTCACTCAACTTTTCATTCACTCTATTAAAAAAAATGAAATTACTTTTGAAAAATTATAAAAACCAATAACAATACATAATGATTTACTTCTACAAAATAAAAATTTAAAATTTAAATTGAATATAAAATTTTATTTTGTTTTTTTTTCTATATTTTTAAATATGTTTAACTAAAAGATAAAAAATATAATTATTTAATTTAATATTATCTTTAATGTAATTTAAATTTAAATTTAATATTTTTATTATTATATTTATAGTGAATTGAAAATTTTTAATATTAAGAAGTGGTAGAAGAAGAGTGATTAGAGAAAAGAAGATGAGATGCGCCTAGGGCCTAGGAAGAAACCAAACAATGTAATAAAAATGTATGACCTCCTCCTTGGACTTTAATTAGCTAAAGAAATCGGTATTCCCTCTATTGTAATATCGGGGGAATCTCTCTTGATCATGTCTTCCCTCCCTTCTAATAATGCTCTTTCTCTCATTGGTAGAATTTTTGACACTTCGGAATTTTTTTGCTCAAAAAACCTTCCATCGTATCCTCCGCAACCAGAATTGAGCAGCCGATGAGCAAGCTAATATAGCTTATTGTCTGGAAGAAGGGCAAATGAAAAATAATGATACTTGCTCTTGGAGAAGTATCCCATGAATCTAGTTCAATTCTTGCTAATTCACTCTCCCCATAGCATGAATGTGATGAATAATTCAGTGGATATTTCATGGCTTACGTTCCCACATAGGCGAAAGATCTTGCTTGGCATTGAAGTACAAATAGGAGGCTTCACACTAGTTTCATATCATCTCAATCCTTGTGCGAAATTCCTTTGCAGGAAATTTCAGTACGCAAATGTTTCCTCGAGGACGTCCTCTTTGTACAAAGATCCAACTCGTATTCTCCTCTGCGGTGGCTTGGAGTTAAATCAGGGCTTCTCGATTTCCATTCCCTCATCCCTCGTACACAATATAATTGACATAAATCATTTCATTTTCAAGGTATTGGCTCTAATTGAGATCAGGGAAACATGGAAGATCTTGATGCATTGACAACATCCTAGATATGTTGATATTATGTTGAAGAGTGCCTTCCAGCTTGGGGTGATTATATTATGTTCAAACTGCAGTCCAAGCGAGTGATTGGTCCCTTCTAAATTCAGACTTCATCTCTCTATCCTGTAAGTGCAATCACTTTCTTCGTTCTCAGCTCATATGTGCTCATAAGTCTCATCTCAAATCGGCTAACAAAAATAGAGCATCTCTTCTGGAAATTAACTCAAGGACAACTCGAAGCTCCTCCTCCTTTCTCTCAACAATAACCGGTCGAAGAAGGCAGTGATATTCTATCGCAAGCTCTAGTCTTGGGAGACCACTCTAGTCAAACAAAATTGCACCCAAAGTCTAATGGAACACAATTGTCAGTTATGCCCTCATCCTCCTCTAAACTAGTTTGCAAAGGTCTTAGAGTTTATGCAACAAATTCTTGACCTATGCGAAACTATGCAAAACCAGAAAGCTCATATTCAAAGAATGAAAGATGAAATGAAAGGATTGCACCTCCATCTAGTAGATTTGCATAATCAACAGAAGAAGAAGGAAGACTCCAACAGCTCAACAAGCTCTAGAATAATGTAGAAATGGAAATGTGATACATTTTTTGGGTTGTTTTTTAGTTTTCGATAAATGTTCTAGATCTATGTGACTTAAGTTATGTGACTTAAGTTGTCAATAAACGTTCTAGATCTATGTGACTTATGAGGTGTAGTTTTAGAAGTGATTGTTTTCCAATGTAAATGAGTTGTCGCTGAGTAGGAGTCTATATTCTTCACATTGTTACATTGTTATGTCCATCGAGTCTACTGATCCCATCCTTATACAATGGGACATGTTGTGATGTATTTGGAGTGAGCAAGTGTGAGCACGCTTACGAATGAGTTAAACAACTATGTGTTTTCTAATTTGGTATCAGATCTTATGTTGTGGAGTTGAGAACCAGTTAAGGGATTCATTTGCTACAGTGTAAATCTTGTGGTTGTTCTGGTGAGGAGGCGCAAGACACTATTGTGCGTGTGGCTAGGCGAGAACTATTGTGATTTGAATTCTTTGAATAAATTGAAAGGGCCATATGTCTCATTGTTTGAAGGAAATTGTTAGTTTGACAACGAATTAGTAATTTGGGTAAAATGTAATTAGTCAGTTTTATACCGAAATGTCAGTTATGTAACGGAGGTCGATGATATAAAACTAGTGAATGCCCATGAAATGTAAGTGAGGAGAATCATTATTGAATAATAAATTCCAATCCCTTTCCCCGTGGATGTTTCCTTGACACCTTGTCGAGGTTTTACCACGTAAATCCTGAGTATCTATTTGTGTGTGTGAGTTCGGTTTCTTTTCTTAGTCAATGTATAACCGATTGTGTTTAGTTTCTTTTCTTCATTATTTCCCATATTGATACAACAAATGGTACTGTCACCGAAAAGTCTAGCCTCCAACTGCTTGTTATTTAGATAACAGATCACCTTCAGTAGCAATTGACTGTAAAATTCCTGAAGAAGTTTGGACAGGTCAGTCTTGTGACTATTCACATTTGAGGATATTTGGCTGTGATGCTTATTCTCTCATTCCGAAAAGTCAGCGTTCTAAATTAGATCCAAAGTTGAAATGTTATGTCTTTGTTGGGTATGACTATGCAGTGAAAGGATATAGGTTGTGGGATCCTACATTGCGGAAGATAGTCATAAGTAGAGATGTAACATTTGATGAATCCTCTCTTTTAAAATCAGTTGTTGAAAGAATTGAACAGGAACAGATATCACCAAATCAACGAGTTCAGTTGGAGGCTAGAATTTTTGGTGACAGTCAAAAAGAAGGAGAGACTTCTAGAGAAAAAGGTGTTGAAGACACAAAGGAAGCCGTTGAAGCTTCTGAACCAGTGCAAGTTTCTGAACCAGTTCAGCAACCAGTCGCTCTAAGAAGGTCTACAAGGGAAAGGAAAATTACCAAAAGGTATGAATATTCTGCTTCATCTTTTGCTTTGATTACTGAAGATGGGGAACCTTCTTGTTATCAGGAAGCAGTAGATGATACAGATAGCAAAAAATGGAAAGAGGCTATGAAAGAAGAGGACTCCTTAGCCAAAAACAATACCTGGGATCTTGTAGAGCTTCCTGAAGGGAGAAGTGTTGTTGGATGCAAATGGGTCTTCAAGCTGAAACAGAAAGTTGATGGAAGTATCGAAAGGTATAAGGCGAGACTGGTAGCAAAAGGGTATTCTCAGGTTGAAGGTATATAATTTCATGAGATTTTTTCTCCAGTTGTAAAACTTGTTTCTATTCGTACTGTGTTAGCACTAACTGCGTTGCTTAATCTTGAGTTAGAACAGTTAGATGTTAAAACAACTTTTCTACATGGTGATTTGAACGAAGATATATATATGGAACAACCAAAAGGTTTTGTACAAGGTCGCAACAGAATATTAGTTTGCAAGCTCAGGAAATCATTGTATGGTCTGAGGCAATATCCTAGACAATGGTACAAGAAGTTTGATTCCTTCATGGTCAGCCAGAACTTTGTAAGAAGTGAGTATGATCATTGTGTATACTTCAAAAGTTTCAATGGCATATTCATTATCTTAGCTTTGTATGTTGACATGCTTATTGCAAACAAAAGCATGGAAGAGATCAACAGGTTAAAGGCTCAACTCTCTAGGATGTTTGATATGAAGGATCTTGGAGCAACAAAACATATCTTGGGCATGGAGATACACAGAGACAGAAAAATGGTAAGCTTTGGTTATCACAGCAGAAGTATGTGGAGAAGGTACTTGAAAAGTTCTCTATGAACAATGTGAAACCTGTTAATATTCCACTAGCTTCCCATTTTAAGCTTTCTTCGGTTTTAAGTCCTAGAGATGATGAAGAAAAACACTATATGTCTCATGTACCATATGCAAATGCGGTAGGCAACTTAATGTATGCGATGGTATCTACAAGACCTGACATTTCACATGCAGTTGGAGTTGTCAGCAGGTTCATGGCAAATCCAGGTAAAGAACATTGGCAAGCAGTGAAATGGGTGCTTCGATATCTAAGAGGCATAAGTGACCATTGCATCGTCTTTAATGGTAGTGAAGGATCAGTCTGCGGATATGTAGATGCTGACTATGCAGGTGATTTGGACAAAAGAAGATCTACTACAGGTTATGTCTTTACTCTTGCAGGTGGAGCGATTAGTTGGATGTCAAAGCTTCAAGAAACTGTGGCGTTGTCCACTACTGAAGCCGAATACATAGCTGCCTCAGATGCCAGTAAAGAAGCAATCTAGTTAAAGGGTCTGCTAGATGAAAATGGAAGAAAGCAGGAGAAAGTGGATGTACTTTGTGACAGTCAAAGTACTATTCACTTGGTTACAAATCCTGCCTATCACAGCAGAACCAAGCACCAAGCACATTGATGTAAGGTATCATTTTCTGAGACATGTGATTGATGGTGGAAAAGTAGCTCTTAAAAAGGTCCATACACGAGAGAATTGTGCAGACATATTCACAAAACCAGTAACAGTAGAGAAGTTGCAGTGGTGCTTAGCTTCTCTTGGCTTGCAGAGAAGATGATGAATGGGCATGGGCAAGAAATTAGGAAATTGTTGTCAAGGTGGAGTTTGTTAGTTTTTTGACAACGAATTAAGTTAGGCAACTGTATCGTAGTTAGACGAATTAAGTTAGGCAACTGTATCGTAGTTAGTTAGTTTGGCGGAACTGTTTTTCAGTTCTGTTTTCAGTTATGTAATATGATATTTAAATAATGTAATGGCACATGAATCAAATAGTCTGAAGTATTCATCCATTCGAATAAAGATTCTGCTGTTCGATATCTTGGCGTTGTTCTGTGTTTCTGCTCTGCTGTTCAATAGCTTGGCGTTGTTCTGTGTCTCTGCTCTGCTGTTCAATAGCTTGGCGTTGTTCTGTGTCTCTGCTTCTCAGTTTTTCAACATTGCTTTTCCCTTAAAGCTGGCAAAACCCTTGAATTGAAGTAAATTAGAGGTGACTTCTTGTATCTCTTATATATTTGCTTGAAATTGTTGATTAGTTTTGTTGATGTTGGAAATTTCTGGTAATTTCAAACAATTACTGAACAGATAACACACGGAAGCAAAAAAAAATTCTCCACAGAACACAGTTTCAACAACACACATAAAAAACACTTTCTATTCATTAGTAAATTGCATGTTACATATTTCTTCCTCTCTCTCACAGGGATTCACCAAGACTGCTTCAAATGTAATAAAAAAGAAAAATTACTCTCTTTGACCTCCAAAAAATTATTTTTACACTCATGTGTATAAAAATAAAACTTATATTTACTGCTGTAAAAAAAACTCTTACATTCACTCTTAGTAGAGATTGCATTTCAACAACAAAAATTACATTCATTCAATGCTTCGAATTTCCCTTTCCTTTTCACTCACAGGCTGCTCGTTTACTCCTTCTTTGCACTTCTGTGCATATTACATTTAATATACGATGAACCACTAAAAAACATAAAAACAAACCATAACCTTTTTGTTTGACTTTGTGCCGTGTAAAAAAAACTTACATCTCTGAATTAACAAAATAATAAAATTAAAAGTTTTCACCTACATTCTACGACTCCAATACATTTCATTAAATTTTCAGCATGGCGATATATATTAATTTTCTCATCGAAGGTACTTCAATATTAATTAATTTACTCGCGGTCAAAAATCACTTCACGTCATGAAATAAGGTGGAGGTTGTACTTCAACCGTTGGTCTTGCCCATTTTAATTGAACGGCTGTGGTGAATATTAGAAGGCCTCTTCTTATCGACCTTTACCTTTCGGGAAATGAGTGGTTTTGAAACTGTACTGTGGACACGCGTCAACTGGTCGGTGTGATCGGAGCCTCCCACGGAAAAACAACTTTTGGAAAAAGGCGGTGCGATCGAATGGACTGGTGGTTTTGCAAAACAGAGCTGCAATAAATGTCGCAGTTGGAATTATTAGTATTTCAACACTCCCCTTTAATTTCAACTGCTTGATTATCATTCATACCGAGACATTTTCTCAAAAATTCAAAACTTTTCTGTGCCAATGGCTTGGTCAAAATGTCTGCAACCTGCTCCTGAGTCCTTCAATGTTTTAAGACAATTTCTCCACTGTTCACGAATTCCATGATGTAGTAAAATTTTGTGTCAATGTGTTTCGTTCTCTTATGAAACACAGAATTCTTGGATAATGTAATAGCTGAGCTATTGTTACAAAAAAGCACTGTTCCTTTTGTCTACTCTTGGCCTAAACTCATTAGTATCCTTTTCATCCAAACTACTTGACATGTTGCTGTTGTAGCTGCCACATATTCTGCCTCTACTGTAGAACGGTACAATAGGTTGTTTCTTAGAAGCCCATGAAATGGCTCGTGAACCCATGTGAAAAACATAACTAGATATGCTTTTCCGATCATCTACACTTACAGCCCAATCACTATCAGTGTATCCAATGAGATCTGAACATTCTGAAGTAATATATAAAATGCCAAACCTTTTAGTACCTTTAACATACCTCAAAATTCTTTTTGCTGCCTGCCAATGTGCTTTTTTTGGCCTCTCCATGAATCTGGAAATTAAACTACCAGCATGCATTATATCTGGCCTAGTTTCATTCAAATACATAAGGTTGCCAACTGTGATCTTGTACAAACTAGGATCAAAATCCTTGATGTTGTCCTCTTTGCTGAGTTTTAATCCCATCACTGTGTGAGTCATTACTGCCTTGCTTTCCTGCATATTAAATCTTTCCAACACTTCATTTGCATATTTCTTTTGTGAGATAAAAATCTCATTTTCACTTTTTTCTACTTCTATTCCTAAGAAGTATCTCAACAAACTCATGTAAGTCATTTCAAATTCTTATTTTATGACAATTTTGAAATTTTCAATAAAATAATCATCATTACCCATGTGAGTGATTTCAAATTCTTCTTTCATAACAATTTTGAAATTTTCAATAAAATAATTATCATTACTTGTGAAAATAACATCATCAACATATAACACACCAATTACAATTTTACCATTCTTTTCTTTGATGTAGAGGGTGGGTTCTCCCTCCCATTTTTCAAATCCATTTTCCAGTAGATAGGAATATATCCTACTGTACCACGCTCTTGGTGCTTGCTTCAACCCATAAAGAACTTTCTTCAATCTGCACACTGCGCTCTTGGCCTTTCTTTTCATAGCCTGGAGGTTGTTCAATGTAAACCTCTTCCATTAACACTCCATTTAGGAATACTGACTT
Source organism: Pinus taeda (assembly GCA_000404065.3). Lineage (NCBI taxonomy): Eukaryota > Viridiplantae > Streptophyta > Pinopsida > Pinales > Pinaceae > Pinus > Pinus taeda. The sequence goes on along the minus strand of APFE031448308.1, from coordinate 19,311 downwards.
CACATCCATTTGGTAAACTTTCCACTTGTTTTGTGCTGTTATGGACAACACTGCTCTCACGGTTTCTAATCTAGCAACCGGTGCGAAAGTTTCCTCATGATCTCTCCCATACTGATGCTTATATCCTTTGACAACACGTTTTGCTTTGTGCCTTTCTATTTTTCCTTCAGCATTACTCTTGGTCTTATAGACCCATTTAACTCCAATGACTTCTTTTCCTTTTGGTAGTTCAACTAAATCCCATGTCTTGTTTCTTTCTATGGCATTGATCTCCTCATCCATAGCTTCTATCCATTTCCTATCCTTAATTGCACCTTCGAAATGAACAAGGTCATCAACATGACAATATAAGGCAAACAAAGAATTTGAGCCTTCATTTATTTCATCTTGTTCATAAATATCACTTAAATTTCTGAACTTCTTACGTCTTTTATTTGGTGTACAAGTGCTTGAAGAAGCACTTGAATTTCCTCCTTGTGATGTGTTTGGAGAAGCACTTTCATTTTTCCTCAAGGGTGTCTCTTGCTGCCCTTGTGTTGGCGCTGCTATTCGGGGATGTATTTCAACCATCTCCTCATCATCTTCATCATGTGACAAAGAGTTTTTAACATTCACTGTTTTCTCTATGCTTCCATCCCAAGCTTCCTCCTCAATGAACTAAACATCTCTACTCACAAAAAACTTCTTGATGCATGGGTTATACAACCTGTAAGCTTTGGATTCCTCACTGTATCCAATGAAAATACATTTCTCCCCTTTTCTATCCAACTTCTTCCTTAGCTGATCTGAAATGTGTGCATAAGCCACACATCCAAAAACTTTCATGTGGGTGACTCCTTGCTTTCTCCCACTCCATGCTTCTTCCGGCACTTTGTTCATCACTGCTTTTGTAGGACACCTATTCAAAATATACGCTGCATAGTGTACAGCTTCAGCCCAATAATCATTTGGCAAATGCTTTGCCTTCAACATACTCCTCGCCATATCCATGATTGTCATGTTCTTCCTTTCGGCAACACCATTTTGTTGCGGAGTGTACCTAGTAGTAAACTGTTTATGAATTCCATTTTCTCTACAAAAACTTAGAAATTATTTGGAGATATACTCACCTCCTCTGTCAGTTCTTAGAACTTTGATATGCAGCCCACTTTGGTTTTCTACAAGTGCTTTGAAATTTAGAAATTTTTCAAACACTTCACTTTTGTTCTTCATAAAATATACCCAAGTTTTTCTAGTAAAATCATCAATGAATGTTAGAAAATAGAGGTTGCCTACAAGTGATGGAGTTTGCATCGGTCCACATAAATCTGAATGGACAATCCCTAAGAGCGTTTTTGCCCTTATGCTTTTCTCTGATAGAAAATTTTATCTATGTTATTTCTCCAAGATACAAACTTCACAAAGGTTGTCTGGTTTCTCGATCAATGGTAATCATCTTACCATTCCTTTTCTATTCAACAAGTTAAGACCTCCAAAGTTGAGATGTCCAAATCTCAAGTGCCACAACCAATTTTCATCATTTGGTTCGCTTTGGAAAGCCTTTTGTGTAACTACTGCAAGTTTTACCCTATCTTTCAAATCAACTTTTATCCTGAGAGAGAACATCCTGTTCCTTGTCATTTTCACTTCAGCAACACATAGTTTGTTGGGTCTTCTATCCATGATGGTGCATACATCATTCTCAAAGAAAACATTGTACCCCTTTTGAACAAGCTGTCCAATACTTAAGAGATTACATCTCATTCTAGAAATATAATAGACATCTACTATGGTTTTATTTTCACCTTTCTTTTTAAAGATTTTTACTTCACCTTTTCCAATAATAGAAACTTTACTATTAGTCCCAAGTGTGACTTGTGACTTCATACTCTAATCTAACTTAGAAAACAACGCTATGTTTCATGTCATATGGTTACTGCAACCGGAATCTAGAAACCATATATCATCACTCTTTGTTTCAGCCATATTACAAGCTAACAACAAATTATCTTGGCTCATATTTTCTCCAGTGAAATTTGCACTAGATCTATTATTTATATCATGTTGCTTCTTCCTACATTCATTTGCATAATGGCCATATTTTTTACAATAGTAACATTGAGCATTGGATTTTTCATACCTTTGTCCATGAGCATGATGTTGTCCACTTTGATGACTGCTCCCTTGGCCTTGATTCTGATTTGGATTGCTGCCTCTTCCTTGAGTATTTGCTGAATTGTTTCTTCCACCTCTGTTTTGGCTTCTGCCTCTTCCTCTCTTGTTTCCCTTGCCTTGACCTCTTTCTCTTCCGAAGGACATCTGGGTCTTAAAGGCATGTTCTAGATATGAGTTTTCATTTCTACTCAATCTCTGCTCATGTGTTATCAGTGATGCATGTAGTTCATCAACTGAGAAATTTGTGAGATCCTTTGTCTCTTCTATGGTGGTGACAATCACATCAAACTTTGAGGGGAGGACCCTCAATAGTTTCTCCACAATCCTCCTTTCTTCAAGAACCTCTCCATGAGACCTTATCTGTGTGACCAAGTCAATCACATATGTGAAGAATGAGTCAATATTATCTGACTCCTTCATGCATAGATTCTCAAAATCTCTCCTCAACAACTGTAGTTTTGTTGTCTTCACTTTCTCCATGCCTTGATAGGCTGTCTTGAGAGTTTGCCATGCTCCTTTGGATGTCTTGGCTGCTGCTATCTTTGGAAACACACTCTCATGCACTACTTGATATAGGAAGAGGAGAGCTTTAGAATCCTTCTTCTTATAGCGCTTCAACAGATATTTCTCTGCCTGAGTTAAATTGTTAAACTCATTTTCATGCGCTGGTTCTTTAAATCCATCGTCAACAAATTCCCATAAGTCTTCTGAGGCAAACACGGGTCTCATAATTATTGCCGAATAATCATAGTTTTTTCGATTAAATAGTGGGAGCCGAGTATTACCCATACCCATGCTAGTGATGGTGCTTGTCCTCGTGTCAGCCATTCTTGCACTCTAAACTATGCTTCTAAATCCTTGACTGTGTATTTAAAAATCAGTGATGTCTTCAATAGCTACACAGAAAAAACTTGAGATATACCTTGGATTTTTTTGATTGAGTCATCATTCTACTGCTTCAGTGAAAATCCTTCCTTCACCTTCTTTGACACCTTCAAAGAGACTCGACAAGCTATGATACCATGTTGGAAATTTCTGGTAATTTCAAACAATTACTGAATAGAGAATGATACTGTATTTTGCACACGATCTTAAAAAATTTCTCATGAGAACAAAGTTTCAACGACACGCAAAAACTTTCTATTCATTAATAAACTGCATGTTACATATTTCTTCCTCTCTCTGAGAGGGATTCACCAAGATTGCTTCAAATGCAGTAAAAAAAAATACTCTGTTTTAGCTCCAAAAATTTATTTTTACACTAATGTGTGTAAAAATAAAAATTACATTTATTGCTGTAAAAAAAAACTCTTACATTCACTCCAGTGGAGATTGCATTTCAACAACAAAAATTACAAAAGTTACATTTATTGGTTACTGCGAATTTAGCTTTCGTTTTCACTCACACGCTGTCTTGTTTACTCCTCCTTTGCACTTCTATGCATATTACATTTCATATACTATATACTATGAACAACTAAAAAAACATAAAAACAAAACATAACCTTTTTGTTTGACTTTGTGTCGTGTAAAAAAAACTTACATCCCTGAATTAACAAAATAATAAAATTAAAAGTTTTCACCTACATTTTACCAATATATTTCATTAAATTTTGATCATAGCAATATATATTAATTTTCTCATCGAAGGTACTTCAACATTAATTAAACTTACATCCCTAAATTAACAAAATAATAAAATTAAAAGTTTTTACCTACATTTTACCACTACAATACATTTCCTCGTTAAATTCTGACCATGGTGATATACATCAATTTTCTGATCAAGGGTACTTCAACATTAATTAATTTACTGGCTATCAAAAATCACTTCACGAGGCAATAAGGTGTAGGCTGTACTTCAATCATTCATCTTGCCCATTTTAATCGAACTGCTGTGGTGAATATAGGAAGGCCTCTTTTTACCAACCTTTACTTTCGGTGGAATGAGTGGTTTTGAAACCTTAATGTGGACACGAGTCTACTGCTACTCAAGAGATAAAAACAACTTTTGGCAAAAGGCAGTGGCAATAAGGTGTAGGCTGTACTTCAATCATTCATCTTGCCCATTTTAATCGAACTGCTGTGGTGAATATAGGAAGGCCTCTTTTTACCAACCTTTACTTTCGGTGGAATGAGTGGTTTTGAAACCTTAATGTGGACACGAGTCTACTGCTACTCAAGAGATAAAAACAACTTTTGGCAAAAGGCAGTGCCATGGAATGGACTGATGATTTTGCAAAACAACATTGCAATAATAAATGACACAGTTGGAATTATTAATATTTCAACAGTTGATTTGTTTTGCATGATTATACTGAGTCGAATAAACAAGCACGCAATCTTCTACTTACCAAAATTTTCTCTTTCCTAGACTTCCTTCCTCCAAGGTGCTTATTAACTTCTGCATAATGTTATTTAAAACATCCCACGTTTGTTCGACCCTTCACTTCTTCGAATCCATTGATAATTTTTCCATATCAGCGCTGGCCCATTTCTCAGACCCCATAGCTCGTAAAAATGCTGTGTTTTCGTTGCCAAAACAAAATAAAATTTCGTATTATTTCTTTACCCAAAATATTCCAACCGATACGGAGATTGGGTGGGGAGACGGGCTCGTTTGTTTGGTTGATTGTAATGATCGACTTGGAATTCTTTGGGTAAATATTTGAATATTGGGTGTGAAATTTATTATTTATCAATTTTTATTTTATAAAAATGTGTGTATGTATTTTTATGGGGAAATTTTTAATAATAAATTTAATTCAATATTATTTTTAGTTATTTTTAATAACAAATTCAATTAATTATTTTTAGCTTTTAGTGTTACTCTATAACCTATAACTTTAGACTTCAAATCTTTATTTTTAAGTTTTTAATTATTACTTTTTAATTTTAAATATTTAGTCATTGAAAATTGTTTTTAAGATTTTTTTAGGTACTTCTTTGTGTTTATCTTTGGGTCTTTACTCATCATTTCTTAGCGATCATATGGCATGATATTTTGGTAAATTTTATAACAATACCCTTTTGTATTTATCTCTTGCTCTTTACCTACCTTCTACACCCATGGGAGCAGACCTCACATAAAAACTTGAATGTTAACATGTTTTTAACATTTAACATTTATAATCTAATGCCAACCATTATAATTATTATTATGTATAAACATAATATAAATTTAAAATATAAAAAGGTTTAGGAAAAATATAAATAAACTTGAGCTATAGTAAATAAATAAACAAAAAAATATTTATTTAGAGGTATGCTAAATAAATAAAAATATAAATAAACTAGAGATATGGTAAATGAATAATTTTATTTATTTATTTGTTTATTTATTTTTATTTATTTTATTTACCCATAAACCTCTTTATATTTAAGAAAACTAAAAGAAAGAGGTTTTATTTAGGTGAAACTTATGAGCCAAATACCATGGGACAAATAATTATCAATACCATGGGTCAAATACTATATTTATAAAAAAAAGGTATGGTAAATAAATAAATATAAAAGAGGTATAAAGAGGTATGGTAAATAAATAAAATATATCAAATATGATTAGAAATCAACATCTAATTATATACCAATCATGGCCAAATACTATGGTAAAGAAAAGAAATGATAAATAAATATAATATAAATATAAATAAACCAAAAGTATGGTAAATAATAAAACTTCTTTTTATATTAACACAAAACATATTTAACTACAAACACTAAAAAAATATTTAGGTAAAGCCTATGCCCAAATATTTTTAATACCATCAAATTATAACCTTAGTATTAATATTAAAAGATTATATTTTTATTAAGCAAAGTCTTTTGAGTAGAAAATCCACATAGTTGGGTCATGCTCCTACCTGTTGTAGGTATTGGTGTCCCTTTAGTATTTGTTCTTCATTAAAAAATATTTTATATTTCCGTTATTTTCAATCCTATTGTCACTAACTTAGTATATATATAAATAATATATTAATATATTATATATCATATAATATATTCTTTACTAGTGTATATTTTTGTTTGTTTAATTATATTCCATTAATTATTTTAATTATTATTTATTTCTATTAATTATTTGTATTTATTAAATGATCATGCTTCTATTAGGGTCTTGACTCTTTTTTATAATTTTTGACTTCCCTCTTTGTTTGGAATTTGATTTTGATTTTTTTATTCTTGTTAATTTTTTAATATTTGATTTTAATAAATTAATTTAAATATTATTTTTCAAAAACTAGCCATTTAATATACTTGTTGCTTATTAATATTTGTTTTAATAAATTAATAAACTAATATCATAATTTAAATATTATTTTTTAAAAACTACTTACTCGATTAACATAGTGGTACTTAATAATATTTATTTTTAATATATTAATATCATAATTTAAATATTATTGTTCAAATATAGTTGTTACTTGAAATTTTGGTCTCTACATTGCTCTCTATTTAAACCTTTGCCATGGTTTGCTTCTTCATCTTGTCTTGGTCTTAATGATGAACCACACTTGTTGGTTCGAAATGTGTCATCTAAAAATTTCTCTTATGTGATTTCTACTGAAAAACTTTGCTTAATTCATTATGGATCACAAGCCTCAATACATAAATATTCTTATTATTATTAAATTTAATATTCATATTAATATATTATAATATTAATATTATTAAATTTAATATCTTCGGATTAATACAATATTAAAATTGTTATATTATAATATATTATAATATATCATGTAATATATTAACTCTAGTTATATATGGGACGGAAGAACAAAGGCATAAAGTGATAGAGGTGGAGAGATAGGGGGAGTGACAAAGAAAAGATGGAGATAAACTAAAGGAGAGGGGAGAGGAGGAATGAAGAGAGATAGGGAGAGGAATGAGAGAGGTAGACAAGGGTAAGAGAGGGAAAGGGAGACACAAAGATGGAGGGAGGAGAGAGAGAAGGAGATAGGGAGGGAGATAGTGAGAGGATTGGAGCACGTAGAGAGAGAGAGAGGGGGAGAGAGAGAGATGGGAGAAGAGAGAGGGAGGTAGGAGAGAAAGGGAGAGAGAAGAAGGACCAAATTACTCAAGACTTAATGAACACTGGAAAAAACTAAGAAATAACAAATTTAACCCAGATCAAAGAAAAGAAACCGTTCTAGGAAATACTTGATGGTATTCCCCAAGGGAGTCACCAATTCTGATGATGAGAAAAGTTCCTTAAGTCATGGGTTGAAAATCTCAACAGAACAAGATAAAACAATCAACAAAAAACACTCAATCAAGCATGTCAAACATTCGAATTATCAAAGTTGGACTTAGAGACATACCCGAGGGTCCTACATTTGAAGATGTTCCCGTAGGGTCCAAATCCTCTACTTCCTCCAAGATATCTAGACCTGCAAATCAATCATAATATATAATTCAACATGCATGCATAAGAATATGTTATATCATCATATATAACAATTCAAACTATCATTCATAAGATGACAAGATATATTGGGAACAATACATGAGCTTCTTTACTGATAAAAAACAGTAAGTACATGATAGATACAACTTGATCCATGCCAAAGGGACTGATGAAGCCTTCCTTCGGATCCGTCCAACCCGAGCCATGAAGACAACCTCCCTAATAGGTGCAAGAAGATGCTAAATAAGGAGACATAGCATCTCTACAAAGGAAACCAAGGTTTTCTAGAGACTCGGAGTGTAGGAGGCACAGTAAAAGCATTCTTGATTTGGGGGAAATTGAGTATAATGTTGATATCTCTTTTTTCTTATCCATTAGGCCTACCCAAGTGGTGTATATATACTAGCTCAAATTGGTTATTTCAGTTAGGCCACGGACTCCTATAGGTGGGCTCTGGGTAAAACTCATAAACCTCGCCCAAAAAATAGCATTTTATTTTATTTTTTCATATATAAAAATGTATACGCAGGTATAATGTTCTGGGACCTCTGTATATAAGCGTTTTTGTGTGGGAAGAGTCGTGTATGGAATTTGAAATATCGTTTTTTAGTATAAAGTTAACTTTGCATGGGTAAAGGGACTTCCCAGGGCCATAAAGAGCATCAAGTCTACAAGAGTGTTGAATGATGTTATAACACCCTTGCTTGGGATAGGGAATTCTAGGCATAGCTACATCGATGGTTGTTATCTACCCTCTGTTATAAGTTTGGGTGACTCCCTAAGAGCCTACAACACTAACATTGCACGTCACAATTCTTTTCGACATGTATTACAACCACTAAGTGACCACATGCACACATATATGTATGCAAACATTCTTCTGCACAACAAGTAAAAAGCGTAGCGACAAGTATGTCTCCTAACACTGAGTTTCATATGAAAGATGCATAGAAAAGATAAAATCTTGTATGGAGTGTGGGGTATAAATTCAATTCATCCAAACTTCAAGAGGATGTGTTTTACATAACACATTATACATACCTATTAGTCTGGGTCTGAGTAAAATGGAAGTACATACCTAATTATTTGGTGGAGGAAATCCTCAACATTATCTCATTGCAACATGAACCATGTCAATGCAAGTTTTCGTCAATGTAATTCATCGTACTATAACAAAAAGAAGTTATCATGCTAAATATTGTTGAAATTAAACCAAGATTCTTATAGATTATTCCAATGCCTTTAAACATCACATAATATGTTAATCAATTGTGTATTAATAATAACATAATCATGTATTTTGCACAACAACACAATTTCAAACTAGAAATGTATCACACATTTATTATCAGAGAATATACATAAGAAAAAATTATCTTGTAAATATTTGGGCAACTGAGTCTCGGACTAGGAATCTTCACCCAACCGTAGATAGCTGCAACTATTTCTCTCTTGCAGTTATCACCCCCGAGCTAGATTCCAAAGGGTGAGGGGTATTTTGCTCAAGGGATGAACCAAAACCTTTAGTTACGTGAGGACTCTAGAGATCTATCCACCTCCACCCTTCAACTGAGTTGTAGGTAACAAGCGTATAGGGAATTGAGATACTCACTGTCTCCACCCTCCAACTGAATTGCAATCAATTATTGCGCAGGGAATCCAGAGGCTCACCATCTCCACCCTTCAAACTCAACATCATGGTTCCGCCTAGCTTCGGGGATTCTAGAACCAAAACCAATCAAATACGCAACAAAGAAGCCATCCAGGATACCTCTAGGAATTTCCCAAGGAATAATTTCTCCATTCCAACCGTTCAAGATTTGCTGAGAATCACCATATCCACCCTCTAATTACTGGGGACTTGAGAGGAAATTTCTTCCCCACCTCGGTTGATCTCCTGTTAAAAAGTGTGCAACAAGAAATGCTTGTTGAGAATGCAACAAGATGATAGAGCGTAGTGGAAAGGAGTCGCCTTCACTAAGTGGGCCCATAGGCAAGTTTTGGCGCAAAGTCTATTTTTAGACTATGTCTATTTTTAGACATATGGATCATGGTCTATGAGTTGCAGGATGCTATTTATGGATGATTGGTCATGTTGGGAAAAGTATATGGACTTCTATTTTTTGGATCACAGCGGTGTGATCAGAGTCTATTTTTAGACTGTCACGTAAAAATAGAAACAGTCAACTATTATTAGCCCTTAGTAATATTCAGACTCTAAACTTTATCTTATTCTCTTGGAGCACTTCAGTTGGAGCTATAGATGTGGCACATGCAACTGCCTGAAGGAATCACGTGGTTACCTATGGGTTGACTGAGCTATTGCGTGAAGGAATTCAGTTAGAACTCAATTGGTTGAGTTTTGTGGAGTTAGATGAGTAGTTAATGGAGTTGTGTTCAGTTTGACTTAGTTGAACTAGTTGTATTTAGTCTAACTGGCCAATAGACTAAGTGATGAGTTGTGTGAATTAGTTATTAATTAATTCACTAATTATTAACTCATAATGCAACTGAAGAATACATCAGTTAACTCAATGCATGGACAGTTCAGTGGAGACAAGTGTTAGAGGTAATTGAAAGGGTGAGTTGTGACTATCAGTTGTTCATGAGATTTGCACATGCAATGGATTGAGTAATGCCAATGAGGCCAAGGGCAATTGTAGCTTGTGCTCATGTGATTTTTCCAAGTAAATACGAGTTTGCTTGAGCCATTATCATTCATTCTCATTAGGTATTGCGTAGTGGAGGCAGGCAAACAGCGGGGGAGATTTGGAGATCAGATCTTAGCTGTATTGTGTGTAACATGTGGAGATAGTACTGAGTACTTCTGAGAAGTATTATACTATGTATTGTTACATGTTCTCAATCAATATAATATACAGATAGTTGGGGGTTTTCAGCTTTATGCTTTCCCCGGGTACATACTGTGTTGATATGTGTGATTGATGCTTCAATGTGTGCATGCAAATGTTTCTTAATACTGCTAAATTGATGATCAACGTAGAGGAGGTTATTTATTATGCATGATTCCGCAAATAGTGTATAATCAGGATAATCTCTCTGAATAAGTGTCATATTATTAAAAATTTCTACATGGTATCGGAGCTTCTTGATTAGTAGAAAAAGTTCCACAGGATATCAAAGCGAGGATTGATCATTGGATCTATTATTCTGAAAGTGTTTACATTTTATTTCGTTAGGCAGAGTCTGTAATCGGGCCAGGTAGCCTCTGGATTCATCCTTCTTTTGGAAGGTGAGATATCCGGTGAATGCCCATACAGTCGATCTCTGTACGAGAAATACTTTGTTCTCATGAATTTTAAATCAGAAACGGCTGAGTTTTGAGCTGGTGGAATGGTGCTCAAGGATAAAACTCAGAAACATTAAGTGTGAGAATAGAGACACTATGCCCTAGTATCTCGCGAAGTTCACCCAATGTTGGGATGAGCTGGGAAGTGTGGGGTTGGTTGTCGATGATGAGGATTGTGAGTCTAGCACTCCTTGGTCTTCCTAAGAGTTGGCATTGCTATCAGAGTCTGTGAATGGTCGGGAGAAGTTGCTAGATGGGAACGACTATGGTCAGATTTGTGTAGGAGGAGATCATGCGGAGCACTAGATATAGTTCTTCATCTGTGTATGATGAGGAGAATTGTGTCTTAGCGAGTAGGGCGAAGAAGGGGAAGGGTAAGGTTTCTCTTTCCGAATCCAGTTCTTCCAATGATGGGAAGAAGGTTGACAAGTCGAAGGTGAGATGCTTTCGTTGTCATGAGTTGGGCCATTATGCTACTAATTGCCCAAAGAAGAAGTCCAAGAAGGGATCCGAGGAAGGATCTGAATGTGAGGCACTTGCTTCACAGTTTGAGTTGGATTTCACACTCTTTGCATGCATGTTTTCATCCATGATGGGAAGTGGTTGGTTTCTTGACAGTGGAGCTTCTTTCCACATGACCGGTGACAAAAGTTTTTTCAGTACTTTGGATGAGAAAGATCTCCAGATACTCATAGGGATGGGTAATGATGAGAAGTATAGTGTCTCAGGTGTAGGCACGGTTATTTTTCAGAGGGAGCATGGAGCTCGCCTTACCTTGACCGATGTCAAGTATGTACTAGGACTGAAGAGAAACTTGGTGTCGATCGCGATGCTAGAAGACAAAGGCTATGATGTAGTCTTCAGTAAGGGAAAGGTTTTCCTTAGACACATCATCACTAGATAGGGGAAGCAGATTGGTTCACGGGTCAAGAACCTGTATGCTCTTGAGGTTTAAGATGAATGCAAAGCCTTGAGCAGCAAGGCAACTGATGGAAAATTGGTGGTTGAGAAAGAGGGTATATTACCTCTCAACATGCAGAGCCAAAAGAAGTCTCAGACAACTGTGGAGGAGCCACGATTGGTGCAGCAGCTTCAGGAGATTGTGGAGCAGCCGCAACTGGGGAAGCTGAGAGGAGATTGAGTAGATACATCTACTCATGTAGAGACCTCCAGTAGAGGGAAACATCGAGCCAAGTTGGTTGAGGGATCACATGCAACCATACCTCCAGGTAGGAGGTGGGGTGATATAGGGTGATCATCCCAAGGAGGAGGGGCAAGATCCTTGAGGTACCCAGCCTCTTGGATGAGACCTTGCTATAGGAGCCCCGATGTGGAGTAGCAAGAACTGACTGATTGGGTAGAGATAGATGCAGATGGAGTGGTAGAGAAAGCGACAACGCAGGGAATCCCAGGATAGCGTATAGCATGTAGGCTGCAACAATGCGAGAGGCACAAGTGTTTTACATAGTGCTAGGTGGCACAGAGAGGTGTGCAATGGTGCGAGATGCATGAAGATGTTGCAGTAGCACAGATTTCAGAGTGGGAGCACTTGTCAACAATAGGTAGAGCTTCAACATTAGAGTATGTTCCTAGCCCAACAGAGTGGTCAGTTGGGAGTGTTTTTTTTGTTCCAAGTGTTGTTGGAGCAAAGTGGACCACGCAGATGTGTTGCATGCAGAACATTCCAGAGTTACACGATCGGGTTTGAGAGGAAGTTGTTCTTGTTGAGAGGGAGTGTTGAAAAGTGTGCAACAAGAAATGCTTGTTGAGAATGCAACAAGATGATGGAGCTTAGTGGAAAGGAGTCCCCTTCACTAAGTGGGCCCGCAGCTATTTTTGGCGCAAGTCTATTTTTAGACTATGTCTATTTTTAGACATATGGATCATGGTCTATGAGTTGTAGGATGTTATTTATGGATGATTGGTCATGTTGGGAAAAATATATGGACTTCTATTTTTTGGATCACAGTGGTGTGATAGATCTATTTTTAGACTGTCAGGTAAAAATAGAAACAGTCAAATATTATTAGCCCTTAGTAATATTTGGACTCTAAACTTTATCTTATTCTCTTGGAGCACTTCAGTTGGAGCTACAGATGTGGTACATGCAACTGCCTGAAGGAATCACGTGGTTACCTATGGGTTGACTAAGCTATTGCGTGAAGGACTTCAGTTAGAACTCAAGTGGTTGAGTTCTGTGGAGTTAGATGAGCGGTTAATGGAGTTGTGTTCAGTTTGACTTAGTTGAACTAGTTGTATTCAGTCTAACTAGCCAATAGACTAAGTGATGAGTTGTGTGAATTAGTTATTAATTAATTCACTAATTATTAACTCATAATGCAACTGAAGAATACATCAGTGAACTCAGTGCATGGACAGTTCAGTGGAGACAAATGTTAGAGGTAAGTGAAAGGGTGAGTTGTGACTACCATTTGTGCATGAGATTTGCACATGCAATGGATTGAGTAATGCCAAAGAGGCCAAGGGAAATTGTAGCTTGTGATCATGTGATTTTGCCAAGAAAATATGAGTTTTCTTGAGCCATTATCATTCATTCTCAGTAGGTATTGCACAGTGGAGGCACGCAAGTAGCGAGGGAGATTTGGAGATCAGATCTGAGTTATATTGTGTGTAACAGGTGGAGATAGTACTGAGTACTTGTGAGAATTATTGTACTATATATTGTTACATGTTCTCAATCAATATAATATACAGATAGTTGGGGGTTTTCAGCTTTATGCTTTCCCCAAGTACATACTGTGTTGATATGTGTGATTGATGCTTCAATGTGCGCATGCGAATGTTTCTTAATATTGCTAAATTAATGATCAACGTAGAGGAGGTTATGTATTATGCATGATTCCGAAAATAGTGTATAATCAGGATAATATCTGTGAATAACTGTCATATTATTCAAAATTTCTACATCTCCTTCTTGACTTCTTTCCAACCGAAAATTATCTCCCTACTCTTTTGTGTTATTTTTCCTTTCGATATCCTTCGGGAAGATGCTCGAGCTTTCCTTTTGTTTCTCTTCTGAGTTCATTGTTTCTCTCCTTGACTATGTTCATTCTCCCCCTCTATTCTAGTTTTCCCCTTTCCCTATTGTTACAATTATGTTCCCCCTCTCGTCCACCATGGTTCTTCCCATGTTGTCCGATAGTCTTTGCAAGACCTTCCTAGCTTGTGGGGTTGTGCCACATATCCCCACTCCCTTTTTTGTTGACTGCGGTCCAAAAAACCTCTTGGATTGCATGCTCTAGGCATCCTCTCCTCAACAACGTTGCCATCTCATTTTTTTTGTCCTCCTTTGAGTGCATTTTCCTTCAAGGAATCATGGCCCATGTCCTCTTGTCCAACCTCCTCTTTAATGATATGCTCCAATTTAATTAGAATGCATAAATACCATCCTCCTTAGTTGTTATAACAATTAAAACCCCAAGCAATTACTCTCATCAGTCTCTGGAATCCGTGTCCCATAACTCAACCCATATTTCTTTCATAAAATTATTTATATTTCATACATAGGTGCAAGAAATTGATGTTGTCACAATAATTATAATAAAATGAGACCATGAAAGGTTCGAGCTTACATAAAAATATGACTATAGAAATTTAACCATTCTATATCTAGGGCTTAATAAGAAGTTTTAGGTTTATCATGGGGCTTATATAGGGGTTAACATGCCTCTCCCTTTCAGACAAGTGTTTTCCTCAACCCTTGACCATTTGTGGTGTTCTGCATGAAAAAGTTATCTTCCCACGTCACCTCTGTCACTTGTAGGTTCTTTCATTTGATAAGGTACTCAATAATTGCTTGATTTTCCAATTTCTTAATCCTTGTTTTTAGGATTGTTTTTGGTTCTAATATGATTTTTCCTTCTTCGTTATTGTCTTGTAAATTTTTTTGGATTGAGATATTTTTACCAATAACCTTCCTCAAGAAAGAAACATGGAATATTACACGCAAATGTGAATATGGAGGCAATTCTAATATGTAAGCCATAATTGCAATCATTTGCAAAACCTTATAGGGGCCAGAATACCTCGATGACAATTTATTGATAATTTATTGTTAGTTGAGGGACATATATTTATATGGTTGTAGTCTCAAAATTCCCAATCCTCAACTTCATATTCTCTTTCACCACAACACTAATTTGCTTGTTGTTTCATCTTATTTTGTGTTATAACAAAGTTGTCCTTCAATGGTTTGAGGACCTTTGGTTGGTATCATATGTGGTTCTCTACTGCTTGAGCCTTTAGAGTCCTATTTATGTGATAGATGGAGGATGGTATTGATAAATTGCCATAAATGGTGACATTTTTCATGAAGTATCAAAGGATGTGTTGTAGGACCATTCTGCTTAGGGAAACCATTTAACCCATTATGTATGTTTATTAGATGCAAAACAAAGTAGATATCCTTCTAAACATTTATACACAATCACAAATTTTCCATTAGATATTTTGGATGGTGAGATAAGTTGTGAGCCATTTGAGCACCCAAATAAGAAAATAAACCAGGTCAAAAGTTTCTCGTAAAAAATGGATCTCTATCACTTATAATACTCTTTGATACTCCATGTAGCTTTTGGACTATTTCCATTATACTTTCTTTAAAAGGATGAGGAAGAGAGCAAAATGGGGCATACTTTGTCTTTAGATCTACTACTACCATAATGCTACTCGTTCATTTTGATTTAGATAAACCTATAATAAAATCCATTGATACTTCTTCCCAACAATAGCTTGTATGGCTAATGGTTGTATGAACCATGGGGTCTCAACTATCTCTTCCTTATTTTGTTGGCATACCACACATTCAACCACAAAGTTTTTCACATCTTCTTTAAAATCTTCCCAAATAATATTTTTCTTGATCCCATAGTATATCTTCAAGAACCTTGAATGTCCTCCTACAAGAGAATTGTATAATTCCAAAAGAAACTTCTATTTGAGTTGATAAATTTTACATAAATAAAAGTAAGCTTGACACCACAATAAATCATTTAGCCACATAAAATATTAAAAGAAAAATAATCATATAAATTATTATTTTATAATAAGAAAATTTGATTTATATATTTATATAAAATTTAACAAATCATATATGTATATAAATAATGGATCTAGTTATTAAAAATATATCTTCCTTTTTCTTTCAATTCATTCACATTATTTCTCTTTACATAAACTTTATTAATTAATTATGTATAATCAAATTATCGATTCTATAATTATTCCTTTTCAAGAAAATATTTTAACATATTAAAATTTTGCTCATCCCTTTCCAAGTAGCCCCTTCTAAATATTTTAACATATTGGTTGTTCATCGTGCATGTGTGTGTGTGTGTGTGTGTGTGTGTGTGTGTGTGTATAATGCATTAATTATTTTATATTTGTACATATCAACATTTAATAAAAACTTTGCACATTTTCTTTAAAAAAATTCAAAGGATATTTATCTTATTCTATAGTATATTCTCAAAAAGTTTGAATACCTTTTTAGAATAAAAGTGTATAATTTAAGAAAAAAAATTGTTTGAGTTGATAATTCTTACATAAGTAAAAGTGAGCTCAATACCACACCAAATCATTTTTCAACATAATTTTTACATAATTTTTTTCTTTTCTAATAAAACCTAAAATGTTTATAACTTCAATTTTGTTTCACTAGATACTCAGAGGGAAATTCACAAGCTTGAAACCCAAGTGAGGGCCTAAACACAATATAGCTAATATTTTGAGCTCATGGAGGATATGTCGGCTTGGGTTTCTAACCTTGGGAATATCAGGGGTAGGAAGAAGCAATACTTAAACTCTGTGACTCTTCATTGGCAAATGAAGACCCTATTGGGTCTGGTATTAAAGGATAAGAAAGTGGGAAAGTATATTGTCTTTGGGAGGGTCTGGGGACTATTTTCATAGTCGTAAGTTGTAGCGTGTTGAGGAAAGGCTATATCCTCTTCTCCTTGGGTACATGAATATATACAGGACAACCAACGATCCTCAAATGCCCAACTTATGGTTTCTCACTTGTGAAAACTTCATGAGGAATCTTGAATTTCAAAATTCGATGAGGATGTCTGTTCAAAACATAAATTGTTGTCTTATATGCCTCTCCCCATAAGAACATGGGTAAATCCCAATCATGAATCATTGCCTTAGAAGTTTCCTTTCGACAACCCCATTATGTGGACGGTTGTAAGGGACTATCAACTACCACTTAATCCCAACTTCTTTGAAAAAGGCAATGAGTTCCTTGGAAGTATATTCTCCTCCATTATCTGACCTTCAAACCTTGATCTTCTTCCCTGCCAAGTTCTATGCCTGTGACTTGAGTTCTTGAAACTTTTTAAATACGTCACCTTTTTTCCTTATGAAGTACACCCATGTTTTCCAAGAGAAATCATTAATAAATGTCACTTTGTACAAGAAACGACCCAAAGAAGTTGTTGTCATTGGTCCGCATACCTCTGGTTGAATTAGATCTAAGATTCCCTTGGAGCTGTTGCCACTGCTCATAAAATATCCCTTGACATTATTTCCAAGTGCACAACCTTTGCAAACTTCTTCATGTTCTTCCTGGAGCTTTGGAAGACCTATAACTTTTGATGAATGTAACTAGTGCCAGTCTTCATAATTATAGTTAAGTAGTGATGCATTGTATTTGTAAAAATAAAATTTGATTGTTAAATAAATTGACTTATTAAAGCACGGGTTTCCCACTTGGGCCTATAATCAATAGGTCAAAGCACCCATTGAGTTCTCTAGGATTTTGTTGAGTCAAATTCAAAATTAATTATGTAAAACCTTCTTAGGATCAGTCTTAAAGAAATAATTGCTTTTTAGTCGTGTTAACACCTCCACTATCGAGTTGACCTCTTCAACAATCTCCTAGTCGGCCTCCAACAAATTGACAAGTTAGTTACTCCTATTATTCATGTCAGCTCAATTACAGGAAGAAACAACCATATATACCTAGGTGATCTCGACCTGAAGCAAAGAATATTTTAGTGGTATGGAATATAGACAACTAAGTGAATTACAAACAGAAAGGGCCGAAGTTCTCTACAATTACAGGGGCCACAACTTTTCTATCATTGCAGGACTGAAGATTGTTTCTATAGCTGCAGGAGCTATTTTTTTTTTTGTCTATGGTCGAAGAAGGGATGAAAATCTCATTATTAAAGACTAGTTTTGGAAGAATACTACTTCACTAAAGAGATGATTTGATGGATGGAGAGAGGTTTAGGTTAAGATTCTTGGTTGTCTCACTGTGATTTGAATCTATTGAAGGAAGAGTTCTCGACTAGGTTTTCCCATACCTAGGGGCTTTTTCTTAGCTGTGTGCCTACATATTGTGTCCTCCTTTTTTGATTGATTAGCATTAGTCTTGATGATAAGAACAAGATAAATTGGAAGAACTAATAATTTAATATCACAAGATAATTTCATAATAGGAGAAATAAATTAAAGTACAATACTAAGTTACTGCCCTGATGGATTTCTCAACACGATATCAGAGCTTGGTTTGTTGGCGTAAGGGAAATTATAAGGTTTCAACAAGGACTGAACTCCTAGAAAGAAAGTTTGAGCAAATAAATTGACATTTTGGGCATATCTACAAAGAATTTACCTTGCATACATCCAGGGGGTTACCGACAAGATTGCGAGAATACTGAAAAAGAAAAACATAAATACGCAATTTACAACATGTGGAACCATAAGGCAGATGATGAAGTCAGTTAAGGACAACATAGATCGTCACCAGCTCAAGGGAGTATACAAGATTGACTGCTCTTGTGGTAGAAGTTATATTGGGGAAACAGGCCGATCGCTGAAAGTAAGGCTTAAAGAACACGCAGCTGACATAAAGAATAACAGATCTCGTACGTCGGCCCTTGCAGAGCACTCATCCAAGACCAAACATCATATGTGTTTGGAAAACGCCAAGGTAATTGCAAGGGAGGACAATTATCATAAAAGGAAAATGAGAGAGGCCATTGAAATCATGAAATTCCCTCGGAACCTCAACAGGGACAATGGAAGTGAAATCAGTGGGAACTGGTTTCCCCTGATCAGACAAATTACCCCCCCGAAACCCCTGGAAGCTCAAGATCAATAGACCTTCCGAGCAGGAGTTATATCTAATAATTAACTAATTAATCATCGCTAATCTTTTAATTTTAATTTTATTTAATTAATTATATTAATTTAATTTAATTTAATTAATTATATTAATTAAATTAAATTAAATTAATGACTTAATTAATTAAATTTTAAAACTAATTAAAGGCCTAAATAAAAATTATAATTAAATTTAAAATAAGATTGAATCTAATTAAAAATTAAAATTGAATTAGGTTTAACGTTTTTTAAAACCATTTAAAAATTAATATAATTATTAATATAATTTAGAAAATATTAAAATAAA
>APFE031448303.1:135509-146064 GCA_000404065.3 Pinus taeda | reverse complement strand
AGGAAAGCTTTTCCCTTGCTGAAAACAACATCATACCCCTTGTCTTCTAACATCGCCACAGATATAAGATTCTTCTTCAATCCTGGAACATGTATGACTTCCTTCAATACTAAGGGTTTACCAGACTCCCTCTCAAAGGAAATGGTACCGATACCGGTCGCACTATATCTACCATCATCGCCCATCTCGATGTGCACTCCAAGATCTTTGTCCTCTAGATCAAAAAACAAATCTCTATCTCCCGTCATGTGAAAAGATGCACCACTATACAAGAACCACACTCATCCCATCACACTTGAAACCAAGCATGCGATCAATGAAAAATCAAGCTCAAACTATGAGGTTAGAGACTCTCCTGCTGCAGATCCAGTAGCTTGCTTGTTCTTCTTCTTCTGCGGACAATTAGTGGCATAGTGTCCGTGCTGGTGGACAGTGAAAACACTTCACCTTGGACATATTCTGCTTCTTGCCTTTCGCACCAGACTGAGAAGCTTTCTTGCTCTTCCCTTTCTTTGCTTTGGCAGCCAAAGCACAATTCTCTTCATTAGCTCCCTTTGATGAAGATCCGTCCCTAGTACTCTGCCTGATCTCCTCCTGCACAAGATCTGACCATAGTCTTTCCCATCCTGGCAACTTCTCCCGACCATTGACAAAGTCCTGATAGGAATGCCAACTTTTCGGAAGACCAAGGAGAGCCAAGCTCACCAAGTCCTCATCATCGACAGTAACCCCCACACTTCCCAGTTCATCTCGACACTGAGTGAACTTCGTGAGATACTTGGAAATACTGTCACCCTTCTCGCATTTGATGTTTCTGAGTTTATCTTTGAGCGCCAGCTTCCTCTGATCGCTCTTGCTTTGGAATAATTCTGTTAATGATTTCCACATCAAATATGGAGTAGCCTTTTCATGGAGGCTGGACACAATGTGATCCTTCACGCCCTCCAACAGAATCCTTCGACATTTTGCGATCTTCTTTTGCCAAGCATCAGCTTGAGTAGCATCAGTAGGCTTTGGGATATCCGTATCTATGAACTCCTTCAGCCTGCTATCATCCAATATTGCCTCCATCCTATCCTTCCATGCAATATAGTTTGAGCTACCCTTAAGAGCATACTCCAATTGCAATCCGTTGAAAGACATTGCTGCGTTGTCACCAAGAAAACACTGCTGCAAATTCGAATTCCACCAGAAACCAATTCAACCGCCTCGGATCTAAGATTTGTGAGAACACAATATTTCTTGTACAGAGATTGACTGTATGGGCTTTGACCGGATATTTCACCTTCCAAAGGAAGGATGAATCCAGAGGCTACCTCGCCCGATTACAGGCTCTGCCTAGAGAAATAGAATGAAAACACTTCCTGAATAGTAGATCTAATGATCAACAACTCCGATACCATGTAGAAATTTTGAATAATTTAACACATATTCAACAGAGATTATCCTGATCATGTACTATTGCGGAAAACATACACAATACATAAGCTCTTCTACATTGATCATCAATATAGCAGCATCAATAACAATAAAACATCAAGAGCATGCACACATTAACACAGTATGTAACTCGGGGAAAGCTTACAGCTGAAAACCCCACACTATCTATATATTAATGATTGAGAACATGTAACATTACAACAGTCAATACTTCTCACAAGTATCCAGCACTATCTCCACTTGTTACACACAATACAGCTCAGATCTGATCTCCAAATCTATTCCACTACTTGCCTGCCTCCACTGCTTAATACCTGCTCAAGAAAATTAATGAGAATGGTTGAACCAAACTCGTATTTACCTCAAAAGAATCACTCACACTGGGAAACACGTGAGTAGAGGCTATAATCACTTGGTGTTGGCCAATTCTCATTGGCATAACTCAATCTCATTGATTGTGCAAATCCTCATGCACAACTATAGTCACAACTGATAGCAATCTGATCCTCTAACACCTGTCCCTGCTGAACTGAACATGCACTGACATGCAACTGAGTTAACTGATGTATTCTTTAGTTGCATTATGAGTTAATAATTAGTTTAACAACTCATCATTATTCTATTTGTATTTAGACTAATTACAAATAGTTTAACCAAGTCAAACTGAACACAACTCCATCAACTCCACAATCAACTCCACCAAACTCAACTGATTGAGTTCTAACTAAAGTCGTGCATGCAAAAACTCAACTGACCCACAAAGAAAATGTATTTCCTTCTAACAGCTGCATGTTCCACATCTGTAGCTCAAACTGAAATGCTCCAAGAGAATAAGATAAAATTTATAGTCTAAATATTATTATAAGCTAATAATATTTGACTGCTCTATAATTAGACTTGACAATGTCACCGCTGCTGTCTAAAAATAGAAGTCCATCTATTTTTTCCAACTTGACCAATCATCCATAAATAGCATCCTGCAACTCATAGACATGATCCATATGTATAAAAATAGACATAGTCTAAAAATAGACTTTGCGCCATAATTTGCCTGCGGGCCCACTTAGTGAAGGCGACTCTTTTCACTAAGCTCCATCGTCTTGTTGCAATCTCAATAGTACAAACAGAAAGAAAGAAATGCGCAACAGATACACGGAAATAAGAATCAACTTCTCTTTATTAATCTTCAATCCTGATTACAAACTCGACACCACTCTGCGCACTCAGCTGCAGGGGTCCGTGCACTTAGCTACGGACTCTACTAGTCCTCTGAACACTCAGATCTAGAGCCTCTTCCTACTACTACAACCCAATACACTTAGAATCCTACTCTAAGCTTGAACAATTCATATTCTTTTTCTCCCTTCTTTCTTCATTATCTTTACAACTTAGAGCCTCACTCTATTTATACAATCCCATGGTCCACAGACCATGGATAGGCCGACATGACTTTACATTACATTATATTACTTTAGGGTGGAAAACCCTATGACTTAACCTATACTTCACGCTCTGCACTCGCAATTCGTGGAGTCTTACAAAATCTTTGACCAAAAATTAGGCTTTAAGCCCCAAAACATGCTATGGGGAAATTCCCTGCCCAACAAGCCCCCAACACAATCATCGTGACTCGTCTCGAGTCACTCTGTTGGTGCGATGACCTTGCCGCAAAGCCCCTCAAACTAGTCCCGTACTGCTCGGAGGTACGCGGTGCATTGTTCTACGGTTTGTTGGACCTACTGCATGCATTCTTCTGATGCTTCTTTGTGAGGATCTGCTGCCTATCTTAGCACATAAAATCCTTGCATTTGTGCAAGCTTTCCCTCAATGTCGACCGTAATGGTGAAGGCCTCATTAATCCAAGGATGGATGCGCACCTTGAGAAGTGCCTCTTTATGTCTGGTGGCATCCACCTGTGCTTTCGGCGCCCTTACTTGCTACATATTTTCTAGTCGTTAGGTGAGCCACGACTGTCTACACAGTTCCCTTGACATTATCATACTATTCTTGCAGTTCGCATGCCTCTATTTCCAGGCGTTGTATGTTGGGGTTCTCTTGCAAGGATGTGAGGACGTCAAAAGCATGGTCCAACATACCGGTACATCCATACACTGCCCGTCCAATTTTTTCCAATCCTATTTGAATCATGCTAATGTGTTCCTCTATAACTTCTGGAGGAGTGGAAGGCTGTGCCTTCATCCATAGCTTAGTAATCTGGAGGTTCAGCGCCAGCTGCGCTCGTGTTATTTCCTCGCGCATACTTCGAACTCCACTTGCTAGACAGTGGATCCACATCTTTGTTGGTAGGTATGTAGTGATGGACAACTCTGGGACTCACCGACATGCTTCATCCACTGTCTTCATGATCTGCTAGTTTTGTGACACTAGTTCGTCCCACTATAGGCTGAGCTGCTCGATGTTGATCTTTTTCTTACTCATTACCTAGATTGCACGGCCCTCCTTGGCACGAACTCTGCTATTATGACATACTGTAGCTGGTACAGTGTATCTCATGGAAGGGCAGCCAAATTAAGGCCAAGTCCCTTGATCCTGCCCACCACAGCTCTGTCGTCCTCTTTCTCTACTATTAGTGCTCCTTCCGGTAGTACTACGGTATTGGCCATCTTTTCGCGTAGCAGCTGCTCTGCTACTGATGTATATACTATGTCGTAGGTGGCTACGGTTCCTTCATGTGGCAACCGCACCTGTAGTTCCTACTGTTGCACCCTTAGGGCCCCCAACACAATCTGCTACTCCATCATGTCTTCTTGGAGTGCTTTCTTGGTGACCTTGTGAAATGTGTTGCCGATGTCATAGAGGTCACCTTTTGTTAATGTGATTGGCTTGATGGCCAATTTGGATGCCTTGACCTTTTTCCACGGACCCGATCTCTTTATGACACGCGAACTTTTCAGCTAGGTGGATGTTGTGCCCCGATCCGTGCCTTCTTTTGTGTCCTCTAATCCCTATCCCGTAGACAAGTTCTGGCCCTCCTCATCTTGCATTGTGGTGGCCCCTATTGCCTGCACTGTTGCTACATCCTCAGCGGCCTTTGCCTGCTCTGCGGTTGCCCTTGCTGCTTCACGGACAACCCTTACCTCTGCGGCTGCTTGTTCATTGCGCCTTTGTTGGGTCAACTTCGTGAAACACAACTTGGTTACATCCTTCTGCTTCTGTGCTGCTATTCTATCCATCTCCACCAGAACTAGGACATGCCACTTAGGGGGCCATGATTCTAGCACTGAAAAGATCGCATCATTGATAGCGATGAAAGGGAGCTTGGTCCTTTGTTGCACCGGGTCCTTATGTACCTTGATGTACACATTATGCATGTCCGTCTTGTAGTCTACAAAGCTCCATAGACTGTCGTACACTATGGGATACAGGCACAACCATCTGTTGATCCACATTTGGATGCTCACCTCCATGAGCACCCAGAATATCTTGGTCTCACGAATCTTCTTGATGTCCTTGGTGGCCCAGAGTGATGTGTACTTTGCGGCCTCTGGCAAGTCCTATTCAATATTAGGGACTGATTATCCTCAGACCGTTCCCCGGTTACCATTAAAATAAACAAGAGCAACCACACGTAGTGGAAGGTATTGCCATACTCATAGACTTCCTTGCAGTTAGTTACGAACTCCTCAGAGAGGAACTTCCCCAGTTGAATTGGACCCCCTCCACGCATTGTTCTGCCAGCACAACTACTAGCACTGGTACCTCATCTCCGTGACATTTTCTCATTACCTTCCCAACCAGGATCTGGGTGGCTACGTGCACCCCTTTATCTTTAATGATGTTGATGGTGTAACCCCTTTTTTTCTTCTCTAGTTTGTATTTTTTCTTCATGGCCTCTATGAGCACCAAATCTCCGCTTTTGCCTGTTATCACCACGAGGTCCTTTCCCTTATAGGGGAGCCAGGAAATCCTATGGATGAGGCCCACCGTGATGGGCATAGGCTCTTCCAACCATAACTACCCATCGTGCACCAGGAAAAGCAGTTTCCTGATTACGAAAATAGTGATAGGCACGTAGTGAAAGTGTGGAATCCACACCATGAAGTAATCTAGACTTTTCCACACTGTGCAGCCATTTATGTGGCTCTAGTGTTGTGATTGACCCCTCCATGCTTTGCTTCATGAGGCTCTCTATCTCCAAGTGTTGGAACTTCTCACTGTCCACGAGGTTCCAATATTCGAACTTCATTATGGGTACGTGACCCAGGTGCGAGCCCTCAAACAAAATTCCATCTGGGAGGAGCAGGGTCTGGAGTGCGCTCTTAGTGGCATCCAAGTCCTTGGGTATCTTATCTTTCCCTTTTTATGGAGGGACATACTTGGGAAATTTCGCTACAACACACACCGGCTGGATGTCCTCTTCCATGTCTTCTGTTGCCCCTATCTCATCAATGAGATCCTGTAGGTCCTCCTCCTTGTCATCCATCTCAATGGTGATAGCCTTGCCCTTTTCTTCCATTGAAATTTTACTAAACCACAGATTCCTTGTGGACATGTGAACTAGTCCTGCTACCTGCTTATCCTTCTTGGGCTTCATCATCTAAGGTGATTTCGGGATTTCTGGAGCGACCCTAGTGTCTCCAAGAACATCATGATCTATGGGGTTTTGTGTAGCCTCATCGGTGGTTCCTTCTGCAGAGCCCAAACCTCTCCTGGTAGTTGTCATCCTATTTGAGCTATCTGTGGTCGTTCGCAAACTTTAGGGCTCAAATCTTGCTTGGCACTGAATACTCTATGCTCTAATCAACTGCTCAAATCTCAAATGAACAAGTGTTGTCTCGTGGTTAGCCCCTGGTGTTTTATAGTGCCTTTCGAATTCGAATTTGATAGTTCCCCCCAATCAATTCTTTCTTGGTGGAAAATTGCCCCAAATCTTGCCCTTAATTCATGGCTTGCCCACCACCTGCTCCCTTTTACCTTAAATTAGACATCTCGTCATGAACAGTGACACCAATAGTTACTTCCCAGCCTACCCGTGTGGCAACACAGCCCACCGTGTGCGGGCGTGAACCTTGTGTCACGCTGATTCTGCACACACCTCCCTCATCACGCACCTCCCATATAGAATCTTTTATAGCCCCACACTCTCTTTCAACTGCCTGGAGCACTGAGATTGTTCTCCCTATGACTAGTCAGGTAGTCACACCACCTATGTGAGACTTTAACTCGCCTTCCAATATAGTCCATGGAAACTCCTCGATTTCCTACCTGACCACCAACACCGCATGTTCTACTGTATGTAGTGTGCTCCCCTGGTTATTGCATTTGGTGAGGTACGGTCGTAGCTATGACAGTAGAGTCATAACTTCTCGGTGAAAATCTTCTAATGCAATGGTATGATTATCCGTATCATGCCTTGTCATCCTTGCTTTATCGACGAGACATGTTTGCGTGATCTCGTTTTCCAGGGTTTTGATTGTAGCATCCGTCAAAATGATTTTCTTCCTCAATTGTACTCAGGTCTTTTAACATTCAAGAAGTCTAAGGTTCCCTCACCAGATGGCTTCCTAAATCCTTATATGTTCGAACTCATGTAGATGTGTGATTTCTTCCTCCTCGTCATTGCACACTGTCACCATTGCAGGAGTCATTATGTGTGGATTCCTTTTTGTATTTTCTTCAGAACTTATGGTCTCTACTCTGTTCCATACCTTTGGAATCGTCTTTGCATTTTGGGTTTTGCACATTGTCCTATAGGCCCATCGAACTGCTGGTACGCGTAGGTCCCAATTAGTTCATCTAACCTGGTAAACCTTGTTCAATACTTCGCACACCCTATTGAATGCTTCATCATGGAGAATTGGTAGCATGCATCGCCTTTCCTGCTACTATGGTTTATTCTGATTCTATAATCTGGGGTGGTGTGCGCTTGTGTGGACTATATCGCATAGTATGTACCCATTGGGAAAGGTGGGCATGTAAGTTGTTCTGCCCTTGCTGATTGGATTTTGTTCAAGGCTAGGGTTTTCCAAAACATAGGCACATCATCCTTCTACATCCCCTCTAGTCCTCAAAATTTTCTTGATGCATACCCCACCATCATGTGGGTGTTGTGCACAGTGGCCACTTCAATGCATTGAACCGCTGTTGTTCTAGTATTGCACTTTCAAATTTGCTCAAAAACTCATCCACATGGTTAATCCATTATATGTGGGTAGCTCCCTTGCCTCTGTTGTCATGTTGTAATTCTATGTTGTTACTTCGTGCAATCAATTCTGCCATCGCTCTATCTCTTCGTCTGAATCTGAAGTGTAGGAGCTTTCGTGCTCCCATGAAATCCTTCCATCTATAGTCGGATTCACCCCATCCTCTTCTCACACAGTTAATCTTGTAAATACAATTGATATCATCATCACTATCATCATCATGCACTGGTTCAGTGTATCATGCTCCTTCGGCTGGATCTAGTAGTACTATTATGCGTGGTGAACTTTTCTCAAAGATCATTTTGCACTTCTTTAGATTTATGACTCCTTTCATATCAGTAGCCTAGTATATTCCCAGTAGCACTGGATAGGGATTGCTGTCATTGGCAGTCTCTATCACTTCAAAATCCACCTGCGTGCTCGCACCTTCAATATCGACTGTTACCGCTTCCAATCTTCCCATGGGTAAAATCTTCTGTTGGTTCGCCATTCGTAACTGAATAGGGGACCATTGTAACATGGGTCTACCCATACGTTCCCATGTTTTCTTTGGTAGTACATTTGCATCCGAACTCAGATCCAGGATTTACCTGGTCCATTTCATACTCACCTATTTGCGCAGTCAACCTCATTTCTGTAGGAATTTACAGGGTAAGTTCCTCAGACAGAACACCAGAAGGACACCGCTCACAAACAGATCACAGATCAATACACCAGTATTTTGACGTGGTTAAAACCCTCAGAGAGGGAAACAGTCCACGGCCTGCGCCAAAGTGGCTACTACAGGCAATTTATTAATAAAAGAATGAAAATTTACATAAGCTTCTCTCATGCACGGTTAACCTACAAATGACCCTCCATGCGCTTTAAATAGAATTCATGGACCAATCGGGTGTCAAGCACGGATCAAGTGTCGGTAATACCGAGGAGAGAATGAACCGTCGGATCACTACATATCGTGACCGTCGGATTGTAAGTTACAAAATGTACAAGGGTAAAGAAACACACTTTACCTAACTCTATACCTAACTCTATACTAGACCAAGTTGAACTTAACTATTTCCTATGTGTCGGAATATCCTAACATCCCCCCTTAAGAACAACTTGGGATAGGTTTGAAGGATTTACAAATATGACACAATAGGAGAAGGAAGGAGGCACTAGAGCCTATCCCCCCTTAGTGACAACTTCCTGAACTCCAAGCATATATCGAAGTTTAGTGATCTTCGCCTCTGTGAGAGCCTTTGTGAAGATGTCTGCAACCTGATCATCTGTTGAACAATATTGCACTTCAAGAACATGGTCATGAATGAGTTTTATGATGAAGTGCATGTGTAGTTCAATGTGTTTGTTGCACTGATGCTGAACTGGATCTTTGCAGAGCTGAATGGCACTTTGATTATCACACCAAAGTGTAGTCGGATGCTGCTGCTCAAAGCCAAATTCTGATAGGATCTGACGAAGCCACAAGGCTTCCTTACTAGCTTCCACGGCACCACGATACTCTGCTTCTGCTGACGAAGGAGAAATGGCAGCTTGTTTCTTACAAGCCCATGTAATAGGTCCTGAACCAAGAGTGAAGACATAACGGGCAGTAGACTTCCGATCATTAGGGTCACCAGCCCAATCAGAATCAGTGAAACCAACTAATAGAGGAGCTGCTTTGGCACTGTAATGAATCCCAAACTGTACTGTACCTCGAACATAATGAAGTATTCTTTTAGCTACTTTCCAACCAATGACTTTCACGGGGTTTTTGCATAAAACGAGCAACAAGGCCAACAGCAAAGGAAAGGTCAGGACGAGTATGGGTTAAATACAAGAGTTTTCCTACAAGTTGACGGTATAAGGTAGCATCAACTTTAGGAGAAGTACAAGAGACTGAAAGTTTGACTCCAGACGGAAAGGGAGAAGGAGCTGGCTTACAATCTTCCATGTGAAAATGACGAAGAATATCACAAGCATACTTGGACTGGGAAAGGGAAATACCCTCCTTGGATTGCAAGACTCGAAGACCGAGAAAATAGTGTAAGTGTCCTAAGTCTGTCATTTCAAATTTCTTTTTAAGGCTGGACTTCACATGGTTTATAAGGTTGGGATCACTACCAGTAAGAATAAGATCATCAACATAAAGAACAAGGATGATAAGAGAGTTTCCCACTTTCTTGGTGTAGACAGTAATGTCAGAATGACACCTAGAAAAGCCAGATTCTAAAAGAAAGCTATCCATTTTGGCATACCAAGCCCGAGGAGCTTGCTTGAGACCATAAAGAGATTTCTTAAGTTGACATACAAGGCTGGAGTCTGTTTGGATGAAGCCAATGGGTTGTTCCATATAGATTTCTTCATGCAAGTCCCCATGCAAGAAGGCAGATTTAACATCCATCTGATGGACTTCCCATTTTAAAGAGGCAGCAAGGGAAAGAGCAAGGCGGAGAGAGTTCATTTTGGCAACAGGGGAGAAAGTTTCAGTGTAGTCAATGCTTTCAACCTGTGAAAAACCCTTAGCAACAAGACGAGCTTTATGTTTATCAACTTTCCCATCTGGTCCATACTTGGTTCTGTAAACCCATTTACATCTAACAAGTTTGCGTCCCTTTGGTAGAGGAACAAGATCCCATGTCTCATTTGCCAACAATGAATGATATTCTTCATTCATAGCTACTTCCCAATGTGGATGGCCTGAAGCTTCTGCAAAAGTGTCAGGATCATGATTTACTGAAGCTTGAGCCAGTAAAGAAGAGGCTCTTTCAAACTGAGAACGTGTACGTCGCTGATCTGTAGGATCACCGGCAAGATCACCTGCTGCATCCCGAGTAGTGCGGACCCATCTTAGAAGTGAAGGAGCTGAAGGAGCTGAAGGATGATCCTGAGAAGGTGGTGGAGGATTATCATCCTCACTTTCATCATCTGAAGAAGAAATGTTTTCAAAAGTAGAAGAGATAGGAAGA
>APFE031448303.1:109167-130560 GCA_000404065.3 Pinus taeda | reverse complement strand
AGCTCATCTGGATCAGCAAGGCTGGACTGCTACAACAAGCGTTGGACCTAAGGTAAGATCGAAAACATTTGGATTCTCGTAGAATAATGTGTATTTAGAGAAGGATAGCTCTTGTTTGGTTTGTTTGTCACTAGAGAGTCTTAGACTCCTAGGGAGGTTAGATTTGTCTGCAAATATAACTCTTTCCGCATGACAGGCGCTCAAATTTGTACATGTCCAGCTTGGGTGGTCGAGGGTGGGAATGTTGGTGATTTCCATGGAAGTGAAGGTGATGGCTAGATTCTCCTTCAAGGTCTTCATGAAAGCCATGTGTCTCTGATTGCAAGCCCAACTTGCCCCTTGTGTCTGTGTCCATGAATTGTTGCATATGGTCCACTAAATGCCTGAAAAAAGCCAACTTTTTTTCAAGGCTCTTGATCTTCTCGTTGGCCATGGCTTGAGCTCTGGTTTCTACCATACACCAATCCTTGTCACTTGTTGTTACTTTGAAAAAAATAGGGACCACTCGAAAATTGAAGCTAACAAGTGAATGGTACCACCTCGATTAGTTCTTCATCCTAATTCTTATGGCATAAGTCACTTATAAGCATCTCGGGAAGGTTTTTTTGTTTTAACTCCGAAAGGAGTTTTACTCCTCACTTATCAATACTGCAGTGTCCAATTTCTAGAAAACTTAATGCTTCCCAATGTCTTGTAAGGATCACCCCAGGGTATAGGAGCCACAAGCTTCCCTGCACAAATGGTCAGATCTGCCTGCGAAACCCTTAACTATTGAATGTGAGTTGTACTACGATGGAAATAGAACCCAACTGCTAGATCTAAATGGTACTGTGGTAGTAAACCCTGAACTGGTGAATCTGATTGCTGCGATGGCAACAGAACCCCAAGTGCTAGCTTTGATCTAGCAAAGAAGATAATGGGTGATCTTCAGAGAGACGAGGGAACTATGGTCTCAAGGAGTGTCAGGTGCTACAAATCGCAACATACATAAGGGTCCAACAATAGTACTTGGGCCAATCTTTCAGGGCACTAACTAAGGAGGATCAACTATACCCTTAGTCATACTACCTGAATACCCTATCGTGCACGTGACTCATCTCCTTGAGTGTTGTTCTCGGTGTACTGTAGTAGCAAGACAGTCGATGGTTTATCTACAATGAGGTTTTAGGTGAGCCTAGGTGGCTTCTGATATACCCAGAGGGTACATGGAAGACAATCCTTACGCAGTTTTGTCTAATGTGCTACTACTTGAAGGGGTACCCACACGGGTTACAAGGGAGTCCAACAAGCATGATCACCTCTTGTATTTCCTGCGTGCATCCCTCCCCAAGTCTGTAGGTTTATGTGCTCAATGATAGATCCCGTGGTTTAAAGATGTCGGAACACGTATCTAGCCTAATTTCTTTTTTGCTAAAATTGGAGATACCACTGGCCCTAGAAAGCACTCTAATACCACTTGTTATGCTCTTGTCATGCGAGAAGATGCCAGAATACCAAATATACGAATAAATACAATCCAAAACACGGAAAAAAATGAGAAAAACAACAAGTATTTTATTATTCAGAGATGAAAGCAAAGTTCACTTGCCTCTTCGAGGGGGCAACCTCTAGGAGAGAAGAGCTCGATTACAAAATAAGACACGATCCTCCTCAATGGGGAGTCTCTATCCTTTATATAGGATTCATACATGCACTACCATGGGTTGATACCATGGTTCTCTTAGTGCCATTTATCTAATACCGTGGCCCATTTGCAACTAACTATGGTTCCTTTCCTTAATGCGGGTCAACCACTTACAATTAATAATATGGGATTTGTTGACTCTTTAACTAGCTATAACTATGAATTGACCCTATTACATAAATAAGGGGGTTAGGGTTGGACCCTAACAAGTATTGTGTCAAATAAGATCTAATCCATCATTCTCTCCTCATCATTATACCTACGCTCCAACCCACATCTCAATTTTTATTGATCCAATTGCCCAAATCATGCTCATTCATTCCATCAATTGATAGATTATATCGCACTTCTTCATACCCTTATCACTCACACTCTTTTCATTCACACTCTCGTCCTTATTACTCTAAAACCCTCATACCCTGGCAGACAAACAATCTTGAGATGAAGGTTCTCAGCCATGGGAGTTATAGTTAGAACAGAACTAGCAAGAAGAAAATCTTTGGAAGGATATCCACAAACATGGGAATTTTTGTAGAAAGTGAAGTGGCTCAAATTTGTATAGAAATTTGACGTATTCCACAAGGAGGTAACCAAGTCCTTTTCTAGATCCTTTGATCGAGTGGAAGTTGAGATAGGGGACATAAAATTCACAATGACATAATATTTTGTTGCCGAAGCTACTTGATTACTTCAAATTGGAGAAAAATGGTTTAGGAATAGAGGTATTGAGAGTGAAGAATGGAAAGTCTTTCTGAAGAACCCTAGCATGGATGCCACCATTTTCAAGAAAGGCATCACAAGCACAACATTAAAAAGTAAGTGTAGAAATTTTCTTCTGATAATTCAAAAATTTGTCACTTCCGAAGGGAGGTTTGGATGCATATTTTTCTATCATATCCGACTATTGATGAATTTTATCGAGGATAATGAAATAGATCTTCCTTACTTCTTGCTCAATATTCTAAGAAAGATGTCAGCGAATGTCCAAAGAAAAATTTAGTTTATAGAAAACACCATGTATCACCATGGTCTCATTAAAATCCTTGTTGAATTCCATCTTAATAATGTAAGTGATAATTGGGAAAGATTTTTGGTGAGAAACCATTTCAAAGAAGATAACCAAGAAAAGCGAAGTAGCAGTAAGGGTAAGAGGGGGAGAAAAAGAAAAATTGTAGAACGAGTAGCACAAGAATGACCAAGCAATAGCAAGGATAAGAGAGGAAGAAAAACAAAACTAAAGGACCAAAAGAACAAGAACAACAATAGTCACAAGAACAGTCAGAGGATGACATTCCTCTTGCAGAAATTTTGGGGAATATGAACAACAAGGATGTTTGAAGAAAGAAAGCCAGCCAAAAGACAGAGAACACACCCAAAACAAAGAAACCTAAAATAGAAAGGAAGAAGGCAAACATTCAAAATCCTGTTGTGACAAACTTAAGAAGAAGTACCAGACTCAATCCAAAAACAAAAGAACGACCTACAAAAATTATCGAGCATATTGGCCTAGAAGCAGAGGAAGATTCAAGGGTTTCTCCACCAACTTTCATCACACCTCCTCAGAGTCCAGGCTGAAAAACACCGAAAATTGATCCAATACAGTAGGAAATATATGATTATATTGAGTCTATGGAGAAAATAGATGCAACAAAAAAATTACCTTCAAATCAAGAGGAAGTTCAGTTTAGTGAACCACAAGAACCTCCAGTAGTAAATGTTTTAAAACAAGAAATGTTCGAGCTAGAGACACTAAACGACTACATTCAAAAGGAGAATCAAACTCTAAAGGTGCAGAGTGAAATCCAAGTGGCTAAGAGTGAAAATATCCTTTTACACCTAAGTCTGTGGTACAAGAAGAACAAGAAGTTGAAACATAAAAACTGAGCTCTACAAAGGCAAGTCATAAACCTGAAGTACAAGATTCTCATGAAAAATCCAAGGATGGCAGTGGGTGGAAGGAAAGGGAAAAATTTGAAGTTGGATGTACTTTTAGAAGTTTCAAAAGAAATGCAATAATTAAACATGAAAAATTTGTTTTGTGTTTTCCATGAGGACAGGCAAAGACCTCAGCATGGGGGAATGTAAAGTCTCATGATTTTTTTTTGTTTTTGACATCATTCTCCATCCATTTTTCCTCTTTTCTTAACTACTACTAACTCCAATAAACAGTAAAATAAGGGATTTTGACATGGTAAGATACTCATATGTCTTAGTTTTCATACTTGTTAATTTTCCTTATTATTTACTTAAAGATTGTAATAGCTACATAATTAACATGAATTTGTAGCTATTTTATGATTCCGCAACTACCCCCATGGTATGTCAGGTTCTAGTGTGCCATCTAAGAAAAAACGCACATGGGAAGATATGAATTGATCTCCTCATGGATCTCCTCCTATTCGTTTCAGCCAAATCATCAAGGGAATTTCCTAGTGGGGCAGTCGAGGAAGTGAGTCAACGCATGGATTAATCGAGCAGCAAGAGTTCAATTCAATCACGACTCTCCAATTTTCATTCCAAATATAAAGTCATCAAGAAGTGTTCTAGTTTTCCATTATTAGAATAACATTTAGATTAGGATTGCCTTCTAGTTTTTAAGGCATGAAAATCTAAAAAATGTTAGGCACAAATGCTATATATATTATATATATATTATATATTAATATATCATATATATATTATCATATTATATGTTTATATATATAATTATTATATAATTACTATCTATATAATATCTGTAAACAGAAACACATACGCAGACATATATATAATTTGTAATTGACAGTTTAAAGTTCCATGACTTTTTTCCTCTTTAATTGAAGAAGTATTTTTAGGAATATCATGCGTAGTTAGCTGTTGAGATAGACTTATAAGTCTACTTTTTTGTGGAGGGCCCTTGCAGAGAGTCAAGGTTCATTTATTTTCTTAGTATTCAATTCAGTTCGTTTCATTATTTTTACAGAATTACATTATCTTATTTTCATTTCTTTGTGATCATTTGTTTATTATTTTTCATTTGTTTTCTGTCGATTTCAATTCATTTACATGCTTTTAAAATTAAGAGTGTATATATAAATCTCCTTCCTTTCATATATAGTTATATTTGTTTAGATCACATTCTTTTTACTTTTGCTTTATTTCAATTAAGAATTGCATGGTGTAGATCTTAATCTATATTAATTTATAAATTTTATCTTTGAATAGAAGTAATTATTTTTTAGAGTAGAAGTAATTATTTTCTAGCACATTAGTTTAGATAGCTCTGCTTTTAGCATTTACATAGTACCTAAAACAATAATCAGTTAAAGAAGATTATGACATCTTACTTTATTTTCCTTTTTAAGACTTGATTGTATTATAAATATCTAGTTTTCATTAGGAACATAGGAACAAAGAAAATCCATAAAAATAAATCATCCAAAATAATTATCTTAATAAACTCAAAAGGCTTCTAGCATATATAGTTCACTTTCACTTCACAAGTTTACCAACTCCGGTCGGTAATTTATTTAATAAATTTAAGACACTTAAATTGACAAAAACTTGGCATCTGTATTTGATATAATATTCTTGGGAACTCCATGCAACCTCACTATCTCGTTAATGAATATCTAAGCTACCTCAATAGCTAAATTAGTAGACTTCATTCCAATGAAGTGAGCTACGTTTCTCATCCTTTCAACCACAACCATGATGGAATCATGCCCTCTTGATGTCCTCTAAACTCATGTAATGAAGTCCATGGAAATGACCTGCCATTTCCATTTTGGAATCATAATAGGCTGCAAAAAACTAGCTGGATGCCTACATTTCATTTTCACTTGTTGACAATCCAAGAACCTTGCAACAAACACAACCACCTCCTTCTTCAAATTCGACCAATAGTATAACTTCTTAACAATTTTCAAAGTCTTATGTTATCCTAGGTGGCCTAAACATGGCTTGAACTGAAACTCTCTCAAGATAATCTTCTTCAACTCGCTGCTATCTGGTACATAAATTATACTCTTGAATCTAAACAAGCCATATGTTGTGAGGTGATACTCCTCATCCCTATCACCTTCAACCTATTGTTGCAATCTTTGCCTCGATTTCTCATACCTCTCATCATGCTACCCTACATGCAAGATCTTCTCCTATAAATTTGTCCCATAAGAGCTCATAATTGAAAATACGATTCACATGTACTCTTCTAATGAGAGTATCTGCAACTGTGTTCTCCTCATCCTTGATTTACCTTATCTCAAATTCAAACTCATTGAGAGTAGCCAACCATCTAGCTTGCTTGGCATTTAAATTGGGTTGGTCAAAGAGATACCTTTGTCCACTATGATCACTCATCAAGACAAACATCCTACAAAGGAGATAATCACTCCACATATTCAATGCATGAATGATGGCTTCCAACTCAAGATCACAAGTCACATAGTTATGCTCATGCTATTTCATCTTCCTTGATTCATATAAAACCACCTACCCTTCCTACATCAAGACTCTACTAAGTCCTTCCTTGCAAGCATATGTACGAACCAAAAACTCCTTATCAATATCTGCAATCTTCAAAATCAATGCATTTGTAAGCAAATTCTTCAACTGATCAAAGCTATATATGCTCCCTTTAGTCCATTCAAACTTCTTTCCTTTCCTCTGCAAGGATGTGATAGGATATCCAATCTTAGAGAATTTCCTGATGAGGCTCTTGTAATAACCTACTAGTCCCATGAATGATCTCAGCTCATCCACATTCCTTGGAGTTGGCCACTCCATGATAGCTTTAATATTTTCTGAGTCCACTACTATCCCTTTCTTAGAAATAACATGTCCAACATAATCAACTATTGGCATTATGATTCAAGTGTTGTCCTTGATGGCAACTCACTTAGAGGTAGATACAGGTGATGAAAACTCACTCAGAGGACAGATCATAGTGCAGCAGGTAAAGAGAGAGATATACACAGGTTGACTGTGATGAAAGTGCGTATATACACAAGTTATCTTAGCAAAAGGCGTGTACGAGATATACGCATGTTAACCTTGATGGAAGCGCGTATACACATGGGTTAGCGGAATAGAAGGCGTGTACACATACACACGCAGATTCATAGAAGTAAAGGCACACACATGTTGGAAACCATGGTTTTGGTCCGTGGTATTTGGTCCATGGTATTTGGTCCATGGTATTTGGTCCGAAGTGACGACCCCCAGGTATTGGGTCCGAAGCGTATTGGTTCTACTGGTTTGGACCATGGGATATTAGAGAAGGCCTTAAAACCAATATATAAGGAGAAGATCATTAGGCCAAGAACGGCTGCACAGAAGGTGCAAGTGCATGAATGTCTAACGAAGTGTGAGATCAGGATGCTAGTTATGCGGTTGGTGATGCCTTGCTTGATCTGGAACCAAAGGTTGCCACTCAGTTGGAGGTGACACAAATGAACGATCTGGAACGGGTCTCAAGGCTTGGAATGATTATCTTTATATGGTTTGATTATGGATAGACTAGATCTATTGATGCATGTTTATTGTATGAATGTTATGATCTGGGTATGTTCTAATGTCTGAAATAGCTGCAAAGTTATGAGTTAGAATTTGTAGATCTGTACGGGTTGGCTTTGGTAAAGACATGTATGCACGCGTGTTTAACACGGTCAAGTAATGTATGCATTATGAGATTTGATGTTTCTGGTTGTTATTGATTCTTGTGGTTGTGGCAGAGTTCTAGGATCTGGTATGTGTTTTGGTAACTGTGGTTGTTGACAGGGTTTCGGTGATTAAGTATTGGGTGATTCAGAGAATGAAGATGTAGGTATAATTGATGATAGTATTGCAGTGATGATTGTTGTGTATTTGTGGATCTAGTTTGAAAATGTATGAAACGTGGTCCTTGGATGATCGTAGGCTAGCGCCTACATACTAGTAACTGGAATGGCTAGTACAAGAGCTAAGAATGTGGTAGCCCTCTGTAGGTAGAAGGCCGCGTATTGGTAAAGGACTGCACTAGTACATTGTAAAAGAAGTTTCTTATTAAAGGAAGATAGAAACAAATTGCAGTAGGTGGTTTTCACCCACATTGGGTTTCCACCTTAAATCATGGTGTTCATGTGTGCTCTATTTCTGATGTGATGATCTGATTCTGCTTTACATTTCATCATTGGAGTTATAACGTTCTGATGCATTCTCACGGAGTGAACACTAATAATTCATAAAGGTATACTGGCTTATGTAACGCCAGTTGCTTTTACAATAGTCGCGTACTATACTTGGATATCTTAACAGATCATGAGTAGCCGGATATGGAATCTGGTATGAAAATGAAAAAAGTTATCTGATTCTTTCTAATACTGATTCAATCCCCCCTCTTCTGTATTATTTCCAACCAATTGTATCAGAGCAGGTCCTTGGTAGAATAGTTGATCGCTTTGAGGAGCATCTCCGATAGTAGCAGAACAATGGGAAAGAAAGCACGTCAAAAGAAGAAGACAGCTCAAAGGAACAATGACAACCTGCCAGTGAGTGAAAGTAAGTATTTAGATTCTAAATCACCTCAAATTGAAGATGGACAAGCAAATGAAGAATCCAATAAAATCATAGATCAACAAGATCTACCTAGAAAAAGGGAGAGTGACCTCAAGGAAGAAATTATCAGCTTAAAATCTCAGATGGAATGTGTCTTCAGAGGCGTCAAATGCTGCAAGTGTTGAATGAAGAACAAGAAAAAGAGATTCTCAAATTAAGGCAACAAGTGGAAGAAGGAAGGAAATCTGAAGAAATCTTGAAGAAGCAATGCATGGAAAAGGAAGAACAACATCATGTTGAGGTAAATATCTTGAAAGATAAATTAGAAGAAAAGGATAAATTATTACGATTTCAAGATAATACTAAGATTTTGGATGATATTCTTAGTAGTCAACGACCTCTTGCTGTCAAAATTGGTCTTGGTTTTCATGAAGGTGAATCTAGTTCACAAAGTAAGACAAGGAACTCTAATGTAAAATATGAAATCCCCAACAAGAAGATGAGAGGTCAATCCCATCAGCAACCAAGGAAAGAAATTCCACAAAGAAAATATTTTGCTACTAATTATGGAAGTGATAGATGATTATTTCCTCCGATGTATAATGTTGAATGTTATGTATGTAATAATCATGGACATGTTGCAGCTAGTTGCAGAAGTAGAATGGTTCAAGACCATCACACAGAAAGATCTTCACGTTCCAGGTACTTCGAAGGATATTGTTTTTCTTGCAATATGTTTGGTCACAAAGCTGTTGATTGCTACAGAAGGAATAAGAAACATGTAAGATGTTATGCATGTAACAAGCTTGGACACATAGCAAAGGAATGCAGAAGAAGACTTTGGGCACCATACCAAAAGAAGAAAACATCATCACAGTTGAAGATATGGAAGAAAAAGGAAGTACAACCAGAAAGATGTGGCATAGCAGAGTACACAGATATGACAGATTCAGAGGAAGCTGGAAGTGTGGAACATCAGTCTTTCAAACCTCATACACGGGTTTCATGAAGCCAAGTCGTGTATATACGTGAGTTATATGTTGCAAAGTCGCGTATATGATGTTCTGAAGAAAAAAAGCAGTACAGAAGTCTGATATGGCTCAGTCACTGCTTTGATGACGGCATGGCACAGGTTCTGGGGGAGCATATACTTCAAATAGTGCATTGTTGGCATTATGGTTAGAAGTTCTTGGT
The DNA here is from genome assembly GCA_000404065.3 of Pinus taeda. Classification (NCBI taxonomy): domain Eukaryota; kingdom Viridiplantae; phylum Streptophyta; class Pinopsida; order Pinales; family Pinaceae; genus Pinus; species Pinus taeda. The sequence continues at coordinate 121,166 of APFE031448303.1, read as the reverse complement.
GATGATGCTTATTAACATATCTTGCTTGACCAAAAGAATGGATTGCAGGCTACACATCTAGATGCTAGATGCTTATAATGTAGATCATATAGTGTATGATAGCTGTTGATAACTATCATGGTCTTGTTTATGTCCTTGGTATTTGAGAGTCACATGATGTATTTTGTTACCCCACTATGCATGGGATAGGTGATGTAATAAGTCATGTATAAACTTTTGGTATATCCCCATTTGGTTGGATGGATGAGTTTAAAATTCCCACTTGGTTGGGAGAATGATGTATGTATAGAGTCATGTTATGCTTTTGCAGACCTTGCATGTGCTCAGGGGGAGCATGGACAGATTGGTACATCTCGCAATATGCAAAGGGGGAGCTCAATCAGATATTTCAGCAGATACTCAGGGAGAGTATGGACAGCCGTTGGAGATCAAATAAGAGAATATCTTGGTCCGCCCTTTGCCCTTGATGTCAAAGGGGGAGAGTGACTTGGCATGGTTGTTGCCATCAAGTCCAAAGGGGGAGATTGTTGGCATTATGATTCAAGTGTTGTCCTTGATGACAACTCACTCAAAGGTATGATACAGGTGATGACAACTCACTCAGAGGACAGATCATAGTGCAGCAGGTAAAGAGAGAGATATACGCAGGTTGACCATGATGAAAGTGCGTATATACACGAGTTATCTGAGCAAAAGGCGCGTACAAGATATACACATGTTAACCTTGATGGAAGAGCGTATACACGTGGGTTAGTGGAACAGAAGGTGCATACACGTACACACACGCGTTCATAGAAGTAAAGGCGCGTACAAGTTGGAAACAATGGTTTTGGTCCATGGTATTTGGTCCGAAGTGACGACCCAGGTATTGGGTCTAAGGTATTGGTTCTACATGGTTTTGGACCATGGTATTGAGAGAAGCCTAAACCTATATAAGGAGAAGATCATTAGGCCAAGAAGGGTGCAAGAGTGTGCAAGTGATGAATGTCTGATGAAGTGTGAGATCCAGATGCTAGTTATGGTTTGGTGATGCCTTGCTTGATCTGAACCAAGGTTGCACTCATGTGGAAGATGCTGAATGATGGAACAGGATCTCAAGGCTTGGAATGACTATCTTTATATGGTTTGATTATGGATAGACTAGATCTATTGACACATGTTTATTGTATGAATGTTATGATCTGGGTATGTTTTGATGTCTGAAATAGCTGCAAAGTTATGAGTTAGAATTTGCATATCTGTACGTGGGTTGTCTTTGGTAAAGACGCGTATGCATGCATGTTTAACACAGTCAAGTAGCGTATGCATTATGAGAATTGATGTTTCTGGTTGTTATTGATTCTTGTGGTTGTGGCAGAGTTCTGGGCTCTGGTATGTGTTTTGGTAACTGTGGTTGTTGACAAGGTTTCAGTGATTAAGTATTAGGTGATTCAGAGATTGAAGATGCAGGTATAATTGATGATAGTATTGCAGTGATGATTTTTGTGTATTTGTGGATCCAGTCTGAAAATGTATGAAACGTGGTCCTTGCATGATTGTAGGCCAGCGCCTACGTACTAGTAACTGGAACGGCTAGTACTAGAGCTAAGAAGGTGGTATCCTTTTGCAGGTAGAAGCCTGCGTATTGGTAAAGGACTGCACCAGTACATTGTAAAAGAAGTTTCTTATTAAAGGAAGATAGAAACAAATTGCAGCAGGTGGTTTTCACCCACACTGGGTTTCCACCTTATATCATGGTGTTCATGTGTGCTCTTTATGTGTGATGATCTGTTCTATTCACTGTTCATATGGTTAATAATTTTCTAATGCATTCACTGAAGATGAACTAACCAAATCATAAAGGTTACTGGATGTACACTAGTTGCTTTTAACACAATCCCGTATATACATGGATATCGTTAACAGAAGTAGCGTATATGAATCTTAGTATGAAAATGAAAAAGTATCTGATTTGCTAATACTAATTCACGCCCCCCCCCACGCCCCCCCTCTCAATATTATTTCCAACATCAACCTATGTCTGAAAGAAATTTCACTTATTGAGCTTGGCATATAACTTATGCTCTCTCAACAATTTCAATACTTCTTCCAGGTGAAATACATACTACTCTTCGTTCTTTGAATATATTAACACACCATTGATAAATAATATCACAAAATTATCTAGATAAGGATGAAACACATTGTTCATCAAACACATGAAGGTAATCGAAGCATTGCTAAGACCTAAAGGAACCACCACAAACTCATAATTCCCATACCTTGTATGGAATGCAATCTTGTAGATGTCTTCTTCTTTGATGTGCACCTAATGATATCCTAGTCTCATATCAATCTTCGAAAAAACTACAACTCATTTAAATTGATCAAACAAATCATCAAACCACGACAATAGATGCCTATTATTGATAGTAACCTTATTCAACTACTTGTAATTAATGCGTAATCTATGAGTACCATCCTTATTCCTTACAAAAAACACTAGCACACCCCAAGGAAATACACTTGGCCTCATGTATCCCTTATCAATCATCTCTTTAAGATGCAACTTCACTTCCACCAAATTGGGCATGCTCATCCTGTAAGGTTCCTTAGATGCTAGCATTTCCCCTCGTACCAACTCAATAGAGAAATCCACCTCTCTCTGAGGAGGAAACTATGGAATATTTATAGGAAACACATCCTGAAACTGCTGCAAGACAAGATACTTCATTAGGACTTCATCATTCTTAAGCTCTTTCTTTTTTTGACTGGAAACATGAACTATAAACATCAACCATCCTTTCTTGCAACTGTGCTTGCCTTGCATAGTTGTAACCATTCTTGTTGATGTAGGATTCTTTTTTTCCTACAAGATTCTCTTTTCTCCATCATCATGTAGAAACTAAATGGAATTTTCATAGCATTCTAACTTGGTCCTGTGAATGAATAATGAATCCATCTCCAAAAGTATGTTATATGCATGCAAAGGAATCATATTTATATGTGTTGATGTAGGTATACCATTCATCTCAAATGCACAAGATCTCACACAATGATGAATTATTCTCTTGGTCCCTGTAGCCAACTACACCACCACGGTTTTGCATGTACTTCTTTACTCAAGAAACATTGATCCACTAAGTCAAGACTAATATAGATATAATCAATCCAGCATTAATCAAAATAGAAACAACTTCATCACAAATATTACCTTCCATATCGATAATAGATGTATGATGATCTTCCTTCCTATTATCCGCTGATACATAGATCCAAGGAATTCTCTAGCCTACATACCCAACTATTTACACCTCCTTAGCACTGCAAATTTGAGGCCTACCACCCTAATTGGATGGACAATCCTTCCTGCAATGCTTTCCACCACAAGTCCAGCACCTCAAAGTCTCCTATTATCACCTTTTTTTTGTTGTTCCTAAGGCTGAGACCCATGTCCTCTCTTGGTTGCATTAAAATTATTATGAGGTCCCACATTTTCCTTGTCACCTGCATCTTGAGATATTCCTTCCTTCTTAGGCTATTTTCCTTTAGTCTTCTCATTAACTTTCTAGTCATGCCTAAACTCTGACTTGTGCTTAGAATGTTCATAACAATGCTTCAAATTTCCAATTACTTCCTTCAATCACCAAGGCTCAACATACTCAATCTGCTCTTTGAATGCTAATAAAAATCCACTAATTAACCTGTGGATGTTTTTTTTCTCATCCTTAAGATATGGCACATACCTCAACAACTATAGAAATTTGGTCATGTACTCTTCATATGTCACGGAACCCATCTTGAGCTCATAGAATTCCTTAGCCTTTTCATCATAATATCTCTGAGACGGGTACTTCTTCTTGAAGAGTCTTTCAAACTCATCCCACATCAGCTCCTCTCACTAGTCGAAAATGACTAATTAGTTACTAAAAAAATGACTAAAATTTGCATATAAATAACTATTTTTCAGTTGGTGACCAATAGTAGCTAATTTACAATATCTTATAACGCAACCGATTTTTAGTCATTTTTAGCTTAGTCATTAATTGGTTGTCTCAATTTTATTACCTAGTAGTATATTTAGTCATAAATTTGGTCATTAATTTAGTCATTGATTTAGTCATCAATTGGCACAATTAATAACCAAATATACAACAAAATATATTACTAAATGATCACCCGAGAAAACCAATTAACGACTAAATAAATATGACCAAAATGTTGGTCGTGTTATAAGATACTGTAAATTAGCTACTAATAGTCATATATATATGTGAATTTTAGTCATCGTTTGAAACCAATTAATTACTAGATAAATATGACTAAATTTTGGTTGTGTTATAAGATACTGTAAATTAGCTACTAATAGTCATATATATTCACAATTTAGTTGTAATTTGTAATCACAAATTTATCATTTGCAGTAGTTATTTATTGTTTTTTGATAGTTTATATTCATTATATAAAGTACTAATTTAGTATTTTATATTCATTTCATTTACTTTCATTAATAATCTTTATAAACGACTAATTTAGTCATATATTCATTTTATTTATGTTCATCACTAATCAATATAAACTACTAATTTAGTATTTTTAAATTGATTTTATGTGTTCATTATTAATCAATATTAATTAATTAGTATGATTTTGCAGCTAATTAAAAAAAAAATCACACAATGTACATGTTAATTACAATACTAAACAATAGCAAGTGCAACTATAAATAATTACAACCACATAAATTATATTATATCAAATGTCAAGTATTACAATACGAGTTTCCAACTTAATATTGGTTGGACTACAATTTACACATGAAATATTGTTTCATCACTTTAAAACATTATTATTCTGTTTCCAAGGCATTTACAAGTGAATTTACCAACTCTGAAGATTCGACCACCAATATCTATATGTGGGTCTTATGTGAGACATTGGCTCTAAGGATTTCACTAGACCAATTCTCTTATCTCTCTCTTTTTGCATATGTCGCTCGAATGTTCTTGTTCTCCTCTTTCGTCAATTTCTATTTACCATCAATATTGAGTTTCCTTTCTAAAAAAAAAGAAAAAGGAAAATAAAATGCATAGTGTAAGCGATGAAAGACGGTGAATACTAGAATATAAAATAAAGTAGACTATAAAAGTTTTATACGATATATACCTCAACATCAGCAATGTCAAAGCCATTTTTCCCCATAAAAGCAAGAAACTCGAACAAGTTTTCTTCAGTTGGGCGATAATGGCCACTATGTGGCCAGATGACCTATATAAATAAATCAAATACAATGTCACCATAGAAAAGAACACCTTAGTAACTTAGTATTCTACCTTCAAGGAAATATTAGGCACAATCATGTCAACTAAGTTACATGCTAAAAAGATCAAGCTGTAGATAACTTGTGAAAACAAATAATCTTAGGTCTGATGTCTAATCCTTGTCATTTTATTTGCAACAACATTTCATTTTCTAACGCATGAACTTGGTAAAATATATAAACATGTGCTCAAATAAGAACATGAAAATAAAATTTTCTAATAGTCATAAAAATATTTTAACACAAAACAAGTAAAAGGATTTCAATCAATATCATGTAATACTAATTTCATCTACAATGTTTGGTCATTGTTGAAATGGACATGATACCAATTATTTTCAATTTCATAGTTAGAAGACAAAACAAAATCAAAAGAAACGTTCAAAATACAATCAAATAATAAAGGGAGGATATCATGGAATGAACATTGTAATTATAAAAAAAGTGTTTACCTGCCCACCAATGTCTTGTCTAGCATTCCTAAAACATGTCATTGCCCAAAATAACCATAAGGTTGAAGAATCACAACATTAAAATCCATAGGAATCCCTGCTAGAAACATTTCCAAAGTTGATGGTGTGAGTGCCTGATGGATCTCTAACAGTAAATGAATCATATCCAAGACATGCTTTGCATTGCCTTCCCATCTTTTTTCTAATCACATTTCTTGTAACCTACCCACACCAAAGTCAATTAACAATCAAATAGAGGCATTAACATTTGTTTTTATCTTTTATATATATAAACTTTGAATTTGATTTGTTTTAGGAACATATTAATTCATATTTAAAGTCTTCTTGTCGTGAGAAGGTATCAATCAAGTAGGACATCAAGAAAATCGAACTCAACGAGGTCCTCAAACAATTTCTACAATATCAATATTTTTCTTGTTGTGATATCTTGGATAGTAAAATGAACATATCTACAAAAGAAAAAGGCATATATTACTTATGTTCAAACACTGTATATGGTGTATTCTTAGGAATCTTTTTAAGATGTTCCACTGCCTTTACCAAAGCAAACTATAGCTTGGTTAAACTTTGTATCCTTTCATTCAGCATCAATTTATGAAAGATAAATGTCACACATTATTTTTTCACATTTCTCAACATGCTACATATGATAAATTGTAAGTCACATAAAACCAAGAAAAAACCCTTTTCTAACCAAAACAAAAAAAAAATAACGCCTCTAAAAAAATCTCACACCTCATAAATTACTCTGTCATGTATTTAGGCTAAAGGTGAGATTCTTTGAATCATATTTAAGTCATATATAATGGGATATTCGTATGTTTATGTGATGCCAATTTGGTGTTAAAAGCAATATATAAATCCAAGTTATTATCAATGAAATTCAAGTATAATTCAAAAAATAATGTCATTGTGAGGTAACAGTACAACTCACCATAAATGCAATAGGTAAGAAACATATAGCAGTACAAATGTACTTGAAAAGACCTCCTGTGTCACAAATGTAGTAGTACAACTCACGATTTTGTACTGTATTATTTTGTGCATATATCCATCAGAACCATTCAAGTTATACTCTTTGATAAGTTTATGCATCTTATGTTGAACCATGTTGTCAATGTAAAGGGACAGAAGTGACTATATTTTAACCATATGCAATACCAATAAAGCTTTCAATGGAATTCTTGAGCAAGCTTGTAGTTAAATATCCTAAGCGAGAAGAGTGGAGGTGGGAAAAAGATCTCTAGAATCCCTAGAGTATCTAGTGATCTAGTCATTGGGACATGCTTCTTTCTCTAGGGGGTGACAATTGTATATTTGAGCAGTCTATCAGTGGTTCAGAGGAGATTCTGAAACATAAATCCAATGCCCATTTTAAGTCACATTTTGTTGAATGTTTCATTAACTATATAGGTAAGGTACAAACTGCAATGTTGTATCTTTTTAGGCATTTTTTTAATTAAAGTAACAAACCCATGAATTTCAAATTGTAATATGGTTAGGTATTGTTGGGTTAAACAATATACAAACCTCCTTAACATTGATATGGAACAATAGGTATAAATCTAGGCCACCAGGTATTAACTATTAAGAAAGTGAATTGATGCCTCAAAAAGGCTTCATGTATAGTCTTTACATGATCTCCCTGCCTTAAAGATGATAATATTGTACTCATCTCCCATGAAACCTTAATGGTTCACACACCATACATTTTAACAACTATTATATGTTTTTATTATGTTGTGGTGATGTAACTCAGTTCTGTGAGATAATTATCATTGTGTTGGAGCATTGTCAGTCTAGCATAGTTTGTGAGCCTCTTAATTGATTGTTGGATCCTCTGTTGTATTGTTTCTCTAGCACTAGAGAGTATGTATGTCCTCATTACTACATAAACACTCGCTAGTAGTAAAAAGATTCTGTTGGAACACAAGGTAATGGTGGTATACCAATTTTTGTGTTAAAATGGTTTCCATAGACACCTTTTGTAGACCATTAATGTGTTACCCAACACACAATGTATTATTGCAGCACATGGAACTATTGACACATAACATAGACTAATGTATAGGACCGTTATGCTAATGCATAGGCATAAAATAGTGCTACAACAAACCGTCTCATGCCAAAGTTGAATACATCATCGTATTGAGCAATATGTAACCACCATGGTAGCACTTGCAACCATAATAAATGTTGTACATCTCTCTATTGGCATGTAAAATTAAAGGAAGTTTGTTGCCTTTTCTTGGGTATGTGACATACATCCCTCACATATCCCTTGCCTTCATAATACTTTGCAAGATAGATGGATGTATCACATGTTAAACAGGGGATTAGAACAGGGTTACAAAAAGGATAATTATGTTAACATTCCTTAATGTGCCTCAAGAAGCCTATGCATCTGCCTTCAAAGTCAAACCCGAGTCAAATGTTACACTAGACAAAGGTAGTTGGGAGATTGATAAAAACAGCACATGGTAGAGTAGATTTGATCAAATAGAATTCGATTGGCTTATACATGTTAGAATGAGGGCAAACATAACATAGACCTATTATCTCAGTCCTCAGTCATAACAAGGTGAAAACTTGTGGATGAAACTCTCTACAATCCCATTGCAAGAGGAAGTTGATGGCAAAGATTATAGGGTTAGGTAAGACATTAATGACTAACCTTTGTGAGGCATGAAAGGGTTGAAGAAGACCTTAAATGGGCAACAATATATCATGTCAATCTAGGAACTGATCTTATGCAGATTTTAGGTAAGTGAGGATTATCTTACAATATCAAATTACAATCAATTTGAGACATCGGATGAAGCCCAAGAACAAACTGGATGACACTTGTCACAATGATATTTTCCATGCTTGGATTTCTTTCACCATCCCATCGTGGTGGACTTATGATAGCTATGGTTCTATTGTGGGTGTTCATGGTTTTGTTCGTTGGTTACTCTTCTGACCATCTGTATAAGATGTTCAAGTGCACAAAATGGAAAACAAACATGCTGAAGATTGCATTCATCTTCCTTGACATTGTTTTTTAGCATTTTCTTTGTCCTCAATGCACTGATTTAGGATAAATAGCTCTTGGGTGTCCTACCAAGTGGGACAATGGCTAATTTGGTATCTTTACGGTTTGTGATATCTGTCTCTATGGTCTTTGTTGGTAGTTACTTTGGCTACAAGAAACCTATAATTGAAGATCATGTTAAGACATATAAAAACCCTAGGTAGATTCCAAAGCAGACAAGTACATGCAGTTAGTTTTATTAGTACTCAATGGAGGCATATTAACCTTTGTCGCAGTTTTCATTGAATTATTCTTCATCTAAACATTTATTTCACTACATCAATTTTATTACATTTTGGGTTCATGTTCATTGTCTTTGTTATCCTTATTGTTACTTGTGTAGAGATCACTATTGTCCTCTGCTACTTTCAATTCTGTAGTGAGGACTACCACTGGTGGTCGAGAGCTTATCTAACTTCAGGCTCATCTTCACTTTACCTATTCTTGTATGCTACATTCTACTTCTTCACCAAGATGGAGATTACAAACCTTGTCTTTGGTATTATGTACTTCAGCTACATGACAATTATCTCATACGCTTTCTTTGTATTGATAAGTACAGTTTGTTTATAATCATGCTTCTAGTTTTTATGGACCATTTATGCTTCATTGAAGATTGAATGAAGTTACATGTTGTAGCCAAATTTTCCTCAAGGCTAAATGATCTGATAATCACCCTATGAGTGATCTCAATTAAGAATTATTGAATAGAGGTATTACAGACTCATGTGTTGGTGTGTGTCTATGTTATTTAAGCAACGAATCAATCAGATTGTAAATACACAAACACTTGAAATGGAAAACAACAGAGAAATACAGTAAGCAAATACAAGAACACAAGAAATTAATAAGGAGTTCACTCTATCCTCCCGGGGTACATCTCCAGTCCAGCTCTCAGTGGTGGCCTTTTTCTATTGTGTCTTGAAGTAGAGAATTACAATGAAGGAGCTCAATATGAGTCTCCTGAAACAGATTGGCTTGGCAGGGTGGTTCTTAGATTCCCCAAAATCACTACAGTACACACACTCTTTTCTTTACCAGCTCTTTGACCTCTCTGGTCTGACAGATCCTCTCGGGGATGGCTTGAATCTCTCAAGCTCTTTGGTGCTTGACACTACCTTTGGTCAGCTCGGCCCTCTGTCCTCTTTTTTCTTTTTGCTTCACTGGTTCTTCTCTTCTCTGTCTTCTACCTTTGGTGTTTCGTCTTTTGGTTCCTGACTCATACCCTCTATTCTGTCTGTACATGGCTTTAAAGTCATTCAAGCTCATGGTGGTTTGCTTCCTCTTCTACCTCCATCGGATTTCCTACTTGCATCTACACTTGGAGTTCCCTCTTTCGGCATCATCATTAAGCTCACAAGGAGTGGCCACTTGTCCTCCTGCAAACTACGCTAACCTACTTCATCGGTTCAATTCTTCAGTTACGTCGTGGAATGAGTCTTCCGCCACCTTGGTGGTCAAAGTGGACCTCAAGTTCTTCTAAATCAAGCCTTAACCCTCCGTCAATTCTGCCTTCTCCATTGGGCGTGATCTCAGCCATTAGATCTGGAGCCCTCATATCCAATGCCATTCACTCATCCTGTGCAGTTGACTAGCTCGACCGTTAGCGTGCGATGAGCGGAAGTTTTCTCTCTCCTCCGCTTGCCATGTGTCAGACACTGAGTGGAATCGCTCCTTTTTCATCAAAAATTCTTATCGCCCATGGATGCCCCCGATCAATACTGCCAGTTTTTAGAGCGGGTCCCAGCTTTAGTGCTTAGCCTTTTGTCCCACGGTTTTCCTGGTTCCCATGTGACCGAGTGCTCGGGGCTTCTCCATTTTGAGGGTTTTCACCACATCAAAAACTCCCTCTGTTTCCTGATCCGGGCCTCCCAGGGGATAATTTCACCTCCCACATAGTCTCCATGGGCCTCGGTCAGCGCACTTTGACCGGGTCCTCATTGTTCCATGCTAGATGCCACTGCCACTAGTTTAGAGGTGTTTTTGATCACTGTTCTAAATTCTTTGGAGTCTGTCCCGACTTGGTATAGCCATGGCTCTGTTAATCATTCCTTATGGATCCAATTTGGATCATGACCTTCCCACTGAAAAGCTTTTGGACCACCAAAAGTTGGTTTTCTTTCAAGCAACGACTAAGTGAGGGTACTGCTGTCTCACTTGCCCAATCTCAATCCACTTTGCACTACTCGGCTTTGCACCTTTGAGTCCAATTCTGAGGTACTCAACATCTCCTCTGCGTGTTGTCCTCACCTTCCTGTCCAAGACCGTGTCTTCCTTCAATTCATTCAGATATTCAGGTAGTAGGTCATCAATAGAAGGCAATTGACTTTGCTCTTCAGGATCCTCAACCATTGAAGGTTCAAACAATCTCAAGCAATCTGCATTTACGACTGAGTAGATGTGCATGTAAGCTGGTAGATCAAGGCGAAAAGCATTTTCACCAATCTTCCCAAGTATCCTAAAAGGTCCATACCTGATAGGCTTTAGCATTTTACCTTCACCTTACATCCTGTCCTTGCTGATATACAGCCAGACCTGTTCACCAACTTGGAAACTATGCTCCACCCGATGCTTGTCATGCCTTGTCTTGTATTTGACTTGGATCTTTTCCAGCTATTCTTGTATTTCCTGGTGGATCTTCTGGATTTGTTCAATGAACCTAGTTGCCTTGTCCTAATCACTGTGTCCATCAACTGTGGTATCTTTACCAAAGACAAAATCCAAAGGAGACCTTGGTGTGAAACTGCAACAGGTCTCAAAAGGATATCTCTGTGTAGAAGAATGTTTTTCTCTGTTGTAAGCATGCTGCACATAACACAAATGCTCATCCCAAAGCTTAGGATGTTTTTTGCAATATCCTTTGAGTAACTAGATTACTATCCTGTTAACTACTTCTGTCTGTGATCCAGGTGGATATTGGTGGCCACCTGCCAAGTCCATCTGGACCCCCATCATTGTCTCTTTCAGCATTTTCAGTTTCCTTAATTGTAGCACAACTTACTATTTTTAGCAGTTTTTCGGGTCCTGAACTTCCAGAGCCGTTTTGAGGCCCTAAACGAAGTTTTTTTGGGAATCCGGGGGCAACATGGGTCCATGGTATGGACCGATGTTGCCCGTTCCAACAATGGTAGTTCTCGGATAGATCTTTCTAACG
>APFE031448303.1:90603-103187 GCA_000404065.3 Pinus taeda | reverse complement strand
ACAACTTGAATATGGAAAAGCTCATGTCTTTTTCTCTCATGTTCTTCATCAATAACAGATTGAGCAGAATTACTAGTAGATGCTTCAGAATTCTTTCCTTTTATACCTGTGGCTGCAATGATTGTTTCATCCCCCGAGTTTGACCCCAAATCTTTTTGAATAGCTGCAGCAGTCTTCTTCTTCTTACCCTCGGAATTCTTAGGTCTCAGCTCTAGATGCAGAATCCAACAGTGCTCATCATCGTGCCCATCCTTGTTACAGTGAGTGCATGAATATTTACTTTTCTGTGCAATGTTAGCCTTCCTTGCTTTCCACTTCTGCTTTCTTTTCTCCTTGCTCTTTCTTATAGTGGGTTGGGATGGTCCCCCAACTTCTGGATTTCCATTCTTTCCTCTAGCATCTAGATGAGTAGCTTGTACAAATACCTCATCTATACTAGTGGGATTAAACATGAAGATGGTATGCCTCATGTAGCTATGTAGACCACCAATGTACTTCAAAAGAGTCTCTCGTGAGTCTAATGAGATCCCTAGAATAAATGCTCTCTTTCTAAATTCTCTAGTGTACCCTTGCACACTTTTCCCTTTCAACTGCCAAAGAGTTTGCCAACTCATCATGGCTTGTTGCATGTAGGCCAATGGATAGAATTTCTTCTTGATGGAAGAAACAAATTCACTCCAGACAGAGATAGTCTTACCATGCCTTTTCATGCCAGCTTGGGCTTTGCCTTCCCACCAAACCAAGGCAGTGCCTCCTAGGCATAGGCTTGCCAGCTAAATTTTTCTCTTGTCCGAGTCGATGTTCTGCACTCTTTAATACACAACAATTTGTCTAATCCAATTGTCCAACTTTTCAGCATTTAGCTCTCCATCATATATGGGCAAATCAAATTTATCATCTAGCTTAATCAAAGATGCTTTCTTATTATGCACAGGGCTATTAGGAGGCGTGAGAAAGTTTTCCTCTTTCCCTTTTCCTTTTGAGTGGTCATAGTTATGAGATTCTTCTTCTTCTTTATCTTGTTTAGAACCTGATGAATCTTAATCCTTATGCTTTCTAAAGTCCCTATACATTTCTTCTACCATATACTTTATAGCTAGGAAACTCTCTATGAATTGAGGGTCTGGCCCCACAGAACCTTCCTTTGACATTGTCTTCCAAGGATAGACTCTCCCAATTTTAGGATTATTTTCGACCAACTCTCCTTCTCCTAATTTGAGCTTTGATCTAGTGAGCATTCAAAAACTAAACCAACATAAGATTGTCTAACCTTATAGCCTAAAGCTCTGATACCACTTGATCTAATAATCACCCTATGAGTGATCTCAGTTAAGAATTATTCAATAGAGGTATTACAGACTCATGTGCTAGTGTGTTTATGTTATTTAAGCAATGGATCGATCATATTGCAAATACACAGACACTTGAAATGGAAAACAAGAGAGAGATATAATAAGCAAATACAAGAACACAAGAAATTAATAAGGAGTTCAACCTATCCTCCCGGGCTACATCTCTGGTCCAGCTCTCAGTGGTGGCCTTCGTTTATTGTGTCTTGAAGCAGAGAATTACAATGAAGGAGCTCAATATGAGACTCCTAAAATAGATTGGCTTGGCAAGGTGGTTCTTGGATTCCCCAAAACCACTAGAGTACATAAACTCTTTTCTTTGCCATCTCTTTGACCTCTCTGGTCTGACAGATCCTCTCGGGGATGGCTTGAATCTCTCAAGCTCTCTCGTGCTCGACGCTGCCTTTGGTCAGCTCAACCCTCTGTCCTCTTTATGCTTTTTCTTCACTGGTTCTTCTCTTCTCTATCTTTTGCCTTCAGTGTTTCGTCTTTTGGTTCCCGACTCATCCCCTCTGTTCTATCTGTACATGGCTTTAAAGCCATTTGAGTTCATGGTGGTTTGCTTCCTCTTCCACCTCCGTCGAATCGCCTGCTTGCAGCTACACTTGGAGTTCCCTGTTTTGGCGTCATCATCAGGCTCATAGGGAGTGGCCACTTGTCCTCTTGCAAACTACGCCAGCTTGCTTCATTAGTTCAATTCTCCAGTTACATCATGGAATGAGTCTTCTACCACCTTGGTGGTCAAAGTGGACCTCATGTTCTTCTAAATTGTAGCTTAACCCTCCATCAATTCCATCTTCTCCATCGGGCGCGATCTCAGCCGTTAGATCTGGAGCCCTCAGATCCGACGCCATCCACTCGTCCCGCGTGGTTGACTAGTTCGATTGTTAGCACACGATGAGTAGTGGTTTTCCCTCTCCTCTGCTTGCCATGCGTCGGGTGCTAAGTGGAATCACTCCTTTTTCGTCAAAACTGCTTATCGCCCATGGATTCCCCTGATCAATACTGTCGGTTTTTGGAGCAAGTCCCGCCTTTGGCGTTTAGCCTTTTGTCCCATTGTTTTCCGGGCTCCCATGCGATCGAGTGATCGGGGCTTCTCCATTTTGAGGGTTTTCGCCCAGCGATGCATGATTAACGCTAATTACACATCAAGAACTCCCCCCGTTTCGCGATCTAGGCCTCCCATTGGCTAATTTCGCCTCCCGCGCAATCTCCATGGGCCTCGGTCAGCGCGCTTTGATCGAGGTCCTTGTCGTTCCACGCTGGCTGCCACTGCCACTGGTTTAGAGGTGTTTTTGATCGCTATTTTAAATTATTTTAAGTCTGTCTTGACCTGGTACAGCCATGGCTCTGTTAATCATTCCTTATGGATCCAATTCAGATCACTCAAATTTTCATTTGAGCAGAATTAGGTGGTAGAATGTTAGATGTGTGTTCTTTGATCTAGTGTTTAGGAAAAGAGAATAGGAATTTTGTTGTGCTAGCAAGAGGAGATATCTAGGTGGATATCATGAATATCATGTATTAGTTGGGTATCATGAGTTCATCATGTTATATATGCATATTGAGGTATTTGCAACCTATAAAGACGAAGAACCAATGAAATTTGAAGAACTATGAGATTGATAAATTAAAGGCCTGGAGGTATTTTGATGGAGTTTGTCAATAGTGGTGCAAATAGAAGGTATATATCAAACATTGCATGCCTTTCGTATACCAAATATGGTAAGGAATGTTTCAATTCATAACATGCAATCATATTCCCCTCATCCACTTTGTATGTTCATATATGTTGGTTTTAAAGTGGCACTGGCTTAATCAATTCACAACGCTAGTGAAAATTTATGCAAGTGGGATTATGAATATCATCATTGTTGATCGCTTGGGTTTGGAATTCAACCAAATGGAATTGCACAGGGCCAACCTTTGATTCATCGGAACCATCAGATTCCAAGTGAAGCCCATGATTGTCAAAGTAGAGCTAAATTATCCCAAGACCAGTCATTGTGCCCTTCACAAAGATTGTATTCATGCTTTTAATTTTAAAGGAAATTCATTCATCAAATGGTCTGTAGTGTTTGTGTCCCAGGGTTTATTTTCAAGGCAAATTGTTATTTGCATTAGGAGGAACTAAACAAACTTGTGAATTTCCTTTCACGCATCATTCTCTGGAGCATTTGTTCTCTTTCCTCTATGAACAATGCTACGACATTGATATCAAGCTACAGGAAAATATATAGCTTTTCCAATTCTAGGTTTGTTGTGGTTAAGTTTGGGAATAAGGCTTATGCTTTTGGTAGATCTGTTTATGATTTTTCACTCTTGAGTTTTCTCTGTTGTCTCACCTATTTAGTCAATTTAGTGTCCTAAATTGCTTGCATAAATTATCAACCGAGGTTTGTAAGCTGATGAAGTGTGGTGCACTATATGTGCTTAGTTAACCTTTTTCTTACTTCATTGTTTTGTATTTTATGTTTCTTTTGGGGGGTTTCTATTCTTTGATGTCTAAGAATTTTCAACTTGAAACTATGAGAAAATTTAAGTGAATATAATGAATTTTAAAGGAAGGGAAACGTTCCTAAGTTAATCTAATTTCCTAAAAATGGATCAAGAACTATTGGCTAGTTAGAACCTAATAAAAAAAAACAGAGCATCTATCTTATCTTATCATTAGTCCTAATCCATGGATCTAATTCTTAAAACCAAGAATGAAATTGATGCAGAAGGTAACTCAGTAATTGCATTCATTAAACATTCAACCATTCAATTTTGAAATATGATTAAATCAATCTCCTTGAAATGATTATTGGGAATATCAGTGATGCAACTAAGTGAGGATCTGAAAGCAAAAAGGTAAAAGCATGTAAAACTAACTGTAAAAAACCAACGTATTTTTGACTTTCTCCAACATTCAAATGTGAAGCATTACCCTCTTGAACTATTGTGCAAGAAATCAATTATACCTTAGTTCGTAAGTTCCTAGGAAAATAACAATGTACTGAGTAAATAAAATCATTGTATGAATTAGAAATTTAACCATTTAGTTTAGGATCATCATCACCTTGAAATGGCTTTTGAAAACATCCGTTAGCACAGTTAATTGACAATTCTGTTCTAAGAAAATGAATGAAAAAACAGTAAGAAAACTAAGCAACTATGTATTCTTATTACTTCAATCTTAATTCAGTTTGGAAACAGAGTCGTTTTTCTCCACGAAATATATTAGAAGAACAAGGCTGCACAGTTGTGATTTATCATTATGCTATTGATTAAAAACTGAAATGAAATATCATCCTAATTTAGAAAACAGATTTGCTGAAAATAGAGTAATGGAAATTGAACTTAAAACAACAAATGAAAAACTTCCTTTAGTGTAGGGGCCCTCTGCAACTGATGTGGTTGGAATGCTAGCTAGTTAAGGATGCACTTTAAACGATCATCGCCAACATGAAATTTGTATTATGAAAATATGAAGTTTGAATATAGAGTATCAGCGAAAATCCTGAACTTAACACGTAATTCCTTCTAACTTCTAACTTCTCTCGGTTCCATGCAACCGATATTTAAAGGAAAAAAATAGAATTGTTTATGAGATAAACTTGCTACAGGTGGCTAATTCGAATTGAAATAGGACTGTTTGAACTTTTGATTAACTACAGGTGGCTAATTCGAATTAGATTTTCAACAGAACTATTAGACTCTTGATTAGCTACGAAAGAGAAAATCAAGAGTCCTACTGCTTTCGGATAACGTACTTTTTCTCCATCTTTGACCATGACCTTAGAATTGCTTTTTCGTCGATCTAGACCAAGTGAATAGGATAGAATCCATGCGGAGATGATTCTAGAAATGCCCACGTGGCCCAATTCTTCATTTGACACCATGAGAGTAGCTACATAATCCATAGTTCGCTGCAGAATAGGTTGCGTTCTGCAGCTAATTCGCAAAAATATATTCAAATAGCAAGAACATGAAAATATAATATGGCGAGCATTTTAATGCTTTCTATTGGGCCGTGCAACAGATATAAATTTACCCTTGATTACACTATATTTTTCCCCCTTTTTATGCATTTGTGCCATGATGTAATAAGGTTTTGATAAGATTTTGATAGAAAATGAATGAAACTTCTTCTGATGTGATTTGACTATCAAGACTAACTTTCATTGTTTATTATGCAGAAATTGGCGAATGGAACAACTATTGTTCAAACTATTGAACAACAAAGGCTAAATAAAGGAAAACAACTCGAATCTTGTGCAGTCAAATCAAGAAGCGAATCAGGAGGATCAACACACATGGAAAGATTGTCTGATAATAGAATTTAGTTGTGAATTCCTCAAGATATCCTGATCTTGAGGAATCACATTTATCTCTTTTCCTCTTTGACTATAAGAAGGGAAGGACACATAGAATAAAGAATGAAACTTTTTACCTTCTTACTTCAGTTTGTAATTTTTAATATACAGAGCGTTATTCTAAAGGACATCGCGTTGTAATGACATTTGGATTTGATGAATAATATATAATTCGCGTTGATGTTCATTTAAAAGATTTTGAAGTAATCAAGCAGTAATCACTAGCGGCTTGGGCCTTGTCACTGGTGGATTTCACTGTTGTTCCCTATTTTATAGTTTACCTTCCTGCAGTTTAATTACTCTGTTTAATAGTTTTATGATTGATTTAATTTCACTAGTGTTGAGTTTCTGTGTTCATTGCTTTGGTTCTTATTTCTGTTGATTGTTTCATTTATTTAGTGTTGTGGATTAATTTGATTGATAGTTAAGAATCATTCCTTGATAATTGAAAGCTAGAGTTTTATTGATTACATCAAATATATTACTTTTATGTAAAAGTCTAGGTTCAATTGAAAGAGCTCTGTTATCACTATAGTTCGCTCGGTTGATGTAAATGCAGTTAGAACTTTCTATTAAGATTGAATTGTGATTTTGATTAAGACTGAGTTTTGATGTTTGGATAAGTTAATTTCCTTGAAGTTATGAGTTGGTAGTTTATGGTTTGATTTGTTTATTCTTCTATTGAAATCAATAAGTTATTTTAAAGCTTTACCCTCTGTAGATTCAACTATTTCAATCACTTGCACATATTTTGTACACTTTTGAAACAAAAAGACTTACCTAGGCTGATAATTAATGTGAGGCATTTAAGAGTTCCAAAAGACACCTTATTTGCACCCAAAATTTTGGCGTTGATGCGAGGGAGAGTGTTTCCATTTCACAAAAGGTGATGTGTGTTTTATGTTTGTGTGATGTGAAAGAACTGGGTATTAAAAACGAAAGGTAAGAACCTGCATACGAGTAAGTAAAGTACTTGCTCCCTCGGCCCTTTTTCAACACAATTGTGTAGTATTAGATGTTTGATGTGTGTTTGCTGTAAAATAACTGGGTATTAAAAATGGAAGGTAAGAACCTGCATACGAGTAAGTAAAGTTCTTGCGCCCTCGCCCACTTTTCAGCAAAATTTCATAGGAATCAAAGTAGAAATAAATGTTTGAATTTCTGAGTGAATGACTACGAAGAAAATAGTAGAAAAAGATTTAACTCCTTCACGCAGATCTGAAAAATCTAAGGGATCGATGCCCCTTGGACGATCAACCTTTATCGACGAAATGATAAGGAACGCCGAGTCTCAGTCATCAGTAGGACCCCAAATCGTTTCTACAAGAAATCCTATTGTAACCCTTTAGGCTGCAGGATCACCATCTGTAGCTGACGCTGAGATTCACAACAAGACGAAAGGGTCTGAACAAAGTTTTCAGAACACTGAAAATTTGCAGTTTTTCCCTTTACAAGAAGGGAATTCTTGCAACCTCCGTGAAGGAGAAGGAGAAACAGGTAGTGTTGAAAAGAATAATCCATTAGAAGCAAAATCTCTTGAAGTATTAGTTTAACATAGGACACCCAGTATTCTGGACCAAGGTAGTGTTGTTAAAATCATTTTAAAAGTCTCTTCTGACTCCCCCAGAAACAAAGCTCTAGCTCGAGAAATTCGTGAAGAATATTGGCATATTTTTGACCAATTGGCCAGTAATCTGAACAACCTCAGACCTCCACATTACAATACCATATTGTTGATACAGTTGTAAATGCTCCCATGAAAGTTATACCATTACACAATATTCCTACCTTCCATGGGTTAACTTCAGAGGATCGAGATGCATTCCTTTTCAAATTCGATGTTTTATGTAGGGGATATGATTACACAAACAGATCCCCAGAAATTGAAGTTGTTCCCATCTACTCGAAAGGGAGAAGCTCTGCATTGGTTTATGGGGCTTGGTGGAGGTACTATTAATTACTGGGACCAAATGAAAACAACCTTTCTAAAAAAATACCAAGATTATTGCCAAACTAGAGAAATGAAGGATGAAATATTTCAAATGGTAGCTAAGACTAATGAGACTCTTGAATAATATGTAGAATGTTTTCAATATAATCTACAAAGATCTCCTTATCCAAATTTTCCTCCTGAAGTTCTTAAAACTACGATGATCAAAGGTATGAAAGACCAATGGGTAGAAACATTAAATTTAATGGGGAAGGGTGATATTTATCAAGAGGATTATGAAAATATTATACATTTGTGCATTAGGTGTTCTAGAGGCAGTACAAGGTTGAAACCAACCAGGCATGATGCGATCACCAGAGACAATAAAGCCTCAGGAGGAAGCATTACATGAGTTGGAATCGACAATCTACTAGAAGCTTTCAAGACTAATATCCTGGGGACCTTGACCACACAATTGAATATCATGCAAGCCAAACCAAAGCAGGTCGAAGCATAATAGAATCTGGCTATTTTTTGGCCATGCTGCAAAAAGAAACATAAACATA
This sequence comes from Pinus taeda, assembly GCA_000404065.3. Classification (NCBI taxonomy): domain Eukaryota; kingdom Viridiplantae; phylum Streptophyta; class Pinopsida; order Pinales; family Pinaceae; genus Pinus; species Pinus taeda. Next base: position 94,984 of record APFE031448303.1, on the reverse strand, counting down.
GAGAATGTTCATTAGATATGATTCAAACATGCGCAATTTTCACTAAGGATCACACTATGGAAAGCTGCCCATCGCTTCCTGTATTAAAGGAAGTCTTCAAGGAAACATAAGAGGAAGTGGAACCAGTATATCTAATGAGCGAGTGTCGTCAATGAAAAACATGTCCGATAGGTATGCCTACAGAACCATCTTCGTTCTTTCCTTCTTCACAATTTACTTCTCAGTAGTATTCAGGAGCAGCATGGTAGAACCATCCACCTTTCTCTACTTGGCCACCTCAATCATTTTCTATGCCACCATGGCCTAACCAATCAAATCCAAATAATAATTGGCCAAATTCCTCTTACCCTCCACCTTTTTGGTAGAACATCCCCTATTCCTCTCAATGGTCTCCTTCTACCTCGCAAAATCAGAACTGGAAACCAAATTGGCAACGATCCGTAAACCAAACTATGGGAACAGTTCCTCTACCTCAACCAACCTTTCCAACACCTTATTCATTGTAGCAAAATCCTCAACCTAATATACGACCGCAACTCCCAGCTCAACCCAACCCAAATCCTAACAAAAGACCAATCGAGTCAGTCCAAATTATTGAAAGTCTAAACTCTAAAATTGAGATGAGGGAATGTAATGAAATTAAGTTAAGATCTGGTCATGTAATTGATCCAGATGAGGACAAAAATCTACAACCTAAGGTTAAAGAAACGCATCTGAATAAGCCTTCCACTGTAGATGACCAACAAATAAAACAGGGAGGAGATACAGTCGGGTAGAAAGATCCCGAGAAGATATAATTACTTGTAACATGTTCCCATAAAGATTGATAATACCTCAACCAATTGAATATCCTGGCTTTGATCTTCTAGGTGAACTCAAAAATATTTTTATAAAAATACCCCTCCTCCAGGCCATTCAAGACATTCCAATATATGCTAAAACCATTAAAGAATTGTGTGCAAAGAAGTCTGTGAGGAAGACAAAAAAATAACACCAACTGTCCATGTCATCGACAGTTTGTTTGATTTATTGTTAGGCAAAGAGATGCCTATAAAATACGAATACCCAGGAAATCCCATTGTCACAATACAAACAAATGACCACTCTTTTCCCAATGCTTTAGTTGACTTAGGGGCAACCATTAACATTCTTACAATAGAAATTTGAGAAGTTCTTGGCATCACAACCTTAGAACCAACCACGACCTTGCTGGAAATAGCTGACCATTCAGTAATTAGGCCAGAAGTAACATTACAAGATGTGATGGTTTTTCTGGACTCGTGGGAATATCCAGCAGATTTTTTTATTATTAACCCCAGAAATCAGTTAGATGAAAATCCCTTAATTCTAGGAATGCCTTGGCTAGCAACAGCCAATGCTTATATAGGCTACCGAATAGGCAGTATGACCATAACCAGAGGGAATGATGTAAAGAATTTACCTTTATACCATCCTGCTCAGCCAAGCCTGACCATTGTAAAAACTAGGAAACAACTAGCAGCATATTTAAATGAAAATCTTCGTTCACCATTGACTGTGGCAGATGCGGTTGAATTCAAAAACCAAACAGAAGACAATGTCATTAACACCTTTATTAATCATCCTGCTGCAATGTCTAATTTGAGATGTCAGATGATTGAAGCAATCCTTGATAATGAGATTAAAGAAGATTCCTTGAGAGACGTTAATGACCAACCAATACCAACAACCACTGTATATAATAGCAAGCCTATTGAAATTGAGCAAGGGAAAATCCTGAACATTAGCAGTAATCTGAGTAATGACCAGCAATAGAAAATTATTCAAGTCCTTAGGAAATATAAAGGGGCTTTTGCATGGGATTACCCATACATGAAAGGAATTGACCCTCAGTTATGCATGCACCACATCTACACTGAAAAGGATGCAAGACCCATTCGACAGCCACAACATAGATTAAATCCTCATCTAAATGATATTGTGAAAGAAGAGCTTCAAAAACTGTTAGATGTGAATTTTATTTATCCTATATCTGACAATAAATGGGTTTCTCCATTACTAGTTGTCCCTAAAAAGAATGGAAAATGTTGGATATGCGTTGAGTACAGAGAACTCAACAAAGCAACGCAAAAAAACCATTTTCCCCTTCCATTAATCGACCAGGTCCTAGATACAGTAGCAGGAAAGAAATTCTTCTCTTTCCTGGATGGCTTCAGTGGCTACAACCAAATCCAAATTGCCCCTGAAGACTAGGATAAAACTACTTTCACCTACCCCTGGGGAACATTTGCTTACAGGGTATTGCCTTTCATATTGTGCAACGCACTTCCTACATTCCAAAGAGCCATACTCAGTATTTTGCAGACATGATAAATGAAGGATTGGAGGTGTACATGGATGATTTCACACCCTATGGAGATGACATTTATCAGGCATTACAAACATTGGAGAAAGTCCTAGATTGGTGTATTGCTACTAGACTATGCTTAAGCCATGAGAAATGTCATATGATGATGACAGAAGGCCTAATTCTGGGTCATTACATTTCAGCAGCTAGAATTCAGGTAGATCCAACAAAGATACAGGTAATCCTATTATTAGCTACTCCTTGCACTCAAACAGAGGTACGCATTTTTTTGGGATTTGTTGGATATTATTGTAGATTTATAAAGCAATTTTTGCAGATTGTTGCACCTTTATATGCCTTGATAGGAAATGTTGATTTTATATGGACTGATAGATGTGACCCTACCTTTACAGAGCTGAAATGGTTAGTATCGGCAGCACTAGTACACAAGTCCTGAATTGGGATATACCTTCTCAGATTTCATCAGATGCATCAGATACAACTATTGGAGTTGTTCTTGGCCAAGAAGAAGACAAGAAACCCTATGCTATATATTATATCAGCAAAAATTTAACTCTTGTTGAGTTGAATTACACAGTAACAGAAAAGGAGTTTCTAGTTATTATTTATGCTATAAACAAATTTAGACACTATATAACCAGATACCCTGTAGGTCTATATACTGATCACTCTACTATTAAATATTTAGCCAACAAACCCATTACAAATGGAAGAGTGACTCGTTGGTTACTACTTTTGCAGGAATTTGACATAACTATAAGAGATCGACCAGGGAAGGAGAACCTCGTGGTAGACTTCCTCTCCCGAGTGCCAATAACAAATGATACAGTAGCGGTGGAGGATTAGTTCCCGTATGAACATTTGTTGGATGTGGCCGTAAAAATGCCATGGTATGTAGATGTAGCAATTTCTTAGCAACGGGAAAATTGCCCAAACATCTGACATCCAGAGAAAGGAAATTGATTGTGCAGTGTAGCACTCATTTCTCCTGGATTGGAGGATACCTTCTCCACATGGGAGTTGATATGCACATCCACAGGTGCATTAGGGAGGATCAAATTTATGATATATTAAAAGCTTGCCATGATGGACCTTGCGGTGGATACTTTGCAGACCGCAGAAATGGACATAAAATTCTATAGATGTGCTACTATTGGCACACTATTTTTAAAGATGCTACGAAATTTGTCGAGGGATGTGATAGATTCCAAAGGATGGGTTGCCCTGGCCAATCTGATGAAATTTGCTGCATCCACAGCTGCTGATAGAACCCTTTGAGCATTGGGCATTAGATTTCGTTGGGTTGTTGAAACCACCATCCAACCAGAAAAAGTATATATTGGTTGCAAAAGATTACGGAACTAAGTGGGTGGAAGCAATAGCGTTACCAAAAGCAACAGAGGAAATTGTTATTAATTTTCTTTTAGAAATTTTTGTGTGGTATGGCTTACCTAGAGAAGTAATTACTAAAGGGGGGCCACAATTCGTGGGCCACGAGATTGCTGCTACACTGAAAAATCATCACATCACACACATAATTACCTCTCTGTATCACCCGTGGGCGAACGGGCAGGCGGAGAGCACCAGCAAAGTTATTGAAGCTATTCTAACAAAGACTGTCTCATCACATCGACGAGACTGGATTGCTTGACTGCCGAAGGCCTTGTGGGCGTATTGCACAACTTGGAGAAACATGACTGGATACTCACCGTATCAACTAGTATTTGGTAAGGAACCCATTTTTCGCATAGAATTCGAGATACAAGCACTAACAACAGCACAAGAAATAGAATTAGATTTAACTGAAGCCTAGATTAATAGGTTATAGCAGATAAATGAATTGGATGAAATTCGGCTACTGGCTCTACAACTTATGAAACTTATTCAACAGTAAAGAGCCAAATGGAATGATGACTTGATTAAGAAAAAGACATTTCATGAGGGTGACTGGGCATTCTTTACGATTCTAGGTTTTAAGACTTCCCTGGCAAACTGTTGACTAGATGGTTAGGTGCCTATGAAATAAAGCAAGTA
>APFE031448303.1:37818-68596 GCA_000404065.3 Pinus taeda | reverse complement strand
ACCCACAGAGGCCCGAAATCGTGCCAAATTTCCTCAAGTTGCCTATGAAACCCCTCAAATCAATAGGTAGGCTCTATATCATGGTTTGCTCATCAAATTTTGTGAATGTTATGGTGGTTCATGGCTATGTTTAATTGCAGCAAAACTCATAAAACCAACCACTAAAAAAACATCAAAGCCATGGTTGCTAGGGTTTCAAAATTGTGGTGTTAATGCCAAGGCTCCGTTATCACCCCTCCTTTTCCCTTTCTTACCATTTTTCCCTATCCCCCCTATCCCATTTTTTCCTATTTTCCCTACCCTAAAATATTACCAAACCCCTATTCCTTATCCATCCACTCTTTGGTCAATATAAACCCCAAAACCCTACCGTATCAAGACCCCAAAACCATACCTTATCAAATCCCCTAACTCCCCTACATATCCCTAAACAAAACTTCTCCCCATAACTCCTATTCCCATCATATTATTCCCCTCCTAATACTCCCTGTTTTCATTGTTCCCCTTGGTGGCAGATATCACAAAAACACCTAGTTTCACACCATCATCAAAGGGCAGCCCAAGTACAGTACACACAGCAGTCATGGCATTTGAGCATTCATCAGAGTATGAGATGGAGACACAAAGTGATTCATCCTTGAAAGAACAGGCTCCCAGGAGACATCACAAGAGTGACAAACATGTTAGGGATGAGCTAACCACCCTCATAGAAATGCAGGCCTACCCTCTTACTATGTCATGCTTCCAACATCTATCATGTTTTGAATTTAGTCAAAGGGTGGCTAATGTTAGAGTTCATCATGAGTTGGCCCGTCTTTTTGTGCTTCACCTACATGGAGGTTAGTCTATCTTGGCCGGGGTCACCTTCACATTGACACCCGAAACTATCTCATTGGCAACCGACATACCAAATGTTGGAGAATAGTGGCACAAGAAACAGAAGGTGGATAGGCAATACTATGAGCCTTACATTAAGGCCAGATTCTTGGGGCAGCTCGCAAGAGTCTTTCCATTCAGATATTTGAAACATGAGTATGCTCCACTAATGAAATTGATCATGAAGTACTTCAGCTGTGAGGGAAGGTTCTCTCGTCTATATGCCTATCACATTAGGTTGCTGATGCACTTTACCAGTGTGCGGATGATGAACCTCCCATTTTTCATTTGTAGGAACATAGATAGGATGAATACCTTAATGCAATATAAGACCCCTCAGCAGCAACTTAACAGTGTTTATCACTTTGCTCTTATCCAGATTTTGGTGGATCATCAGTTGGGATTGCAGGGCATTGCTTGGGAGTACTTCATCTCCTGTGACCTCTTTAGTAGTTCACAGGTATTATCAGAGGCAGAGCATGAGATAGGTGGTCCTTGTCATCAGTATGAGTGCCATGAGACCACTACTATGCCAATACTCGTTACATATCAGAGAGGCAGTAGGCACTTGTTTGCAGCAGCAAAGTGAGTGTTATCTCCACTCGAGGTGGAAGGGAACTCGCTTTCAGCATCGACAACACAGGTACAGGACAAGGGAAAGAGGCCCATGCATGACGAGGGGCCATCAGATGAACAAGAGGCCGACTTCATCCTCATTCAGTATGATGATGCAGATGTGGAGAGTGCCAAACTTAGGATGACCATCCAGGAGCAGAAAATAGAGATCCAGGACTTGTCACTCAATTTGGAGAGGGTCAAATGGATTATCAGGTATTTGGAGCAGAGGAACAAATAACTTGAGGACTAGCATGAGATCATGGAGCTGCAAAGCATCCGTGAGAATCGCCAAGCTGCCCAACATAGGAGGATCGAGCTCACTCCCTTGGAGCAAGAGATTAACAATGACCGTGAGTCTTGGCTTGAGTGTATCAACATCGACCTTAAGAGACTACTAGAGAAGTCTGATAGAGACAAAACCATACTGAGGTGGATGGTTTATCACTACAGGGCACGAAACATGAGTTCGAAGGCTCGGATAAGGAGCTTGAAGGCAAAATTGAGCAAAGTGACAAAGAGGAAAAAGAGGCAAAAAGAGAAAGATCAGCTTCGAATCTTGGATGAAGCCTCTCTGGCCCAGCATAGTGCCTCTTAGAGAACCTCCAGCCCAAATTTCAAGAAATTTTGGGAAATTTTGGTCACATGGCAAAATTTTGGTCACAACACAGGTTTTTTCTCCCTGTGTGCCACGCCACTGGTGCGTTGCTTAGGATTGAGAGCTCCAAATTGGAAATGGCTTGCATTTTTGGATTCAGCATGCAAAATCATGACGACTGGTGCATGGACAAGAAATTTGGGCATGATTTGAGTCTCCAGGAGGTCAAAAACACCCAAAAAATGTCTTCTCTGGCCCTATTTTGACACACAGGAAGCAATCTTGGGAGAATGAAGTTTTGGAGGGGCAAATGAGCCCCAAATTCAGAAATTCGACTTGGGTTGGAAGGTAGATAGGCCAGGCTTTCCAACAAGCACACTTGGGCACATTTTGGACTTCTGCAGGTACCTCAAAACAGCCTCCAAAGTGGCATGGTGCATATAGAGAAAAGGGCCAAATTCACCTCTGTTTCGCGAAATTTCGATTCGCAACTTTCTCCAAGTGGGCCCGCTCATCTACCCTTCACTTTTTTCGAAAAATAAGGAAAATTTTAAAGAGTTTGGCTTCTATCCAAGTGGAAAAGGAAGGCAAACGGTCACCCAAGCCATTTGTCATCTTGGTAACACTACACTTGTACCTAATGGTTGGCTTTCCATCTCCATTTTGTAATGATTTGAGAAACTCCCCAACTCTTGATCATTCTATATCCTCATGGCCTGTTCTATTTATTGTATGCAAACCATTTTAAAATGGTTGGTTGGCTTGTAATTTCTAGGAGACTGTGGGAAAGAAACTTTGTTTCTTCATTGTATATTTTGACAGAGGATTAATGAAAGGCAACGACTCTGTTTCATGAGATTCATGTGGTTGTGAGTGTAGCAAATGTGTTTTTCCTTATGCTTCATATGTATTTAGTTATGTTTCATAGTTCATTCATATTCATTTCCAGTGAAATTTTCTGAGTAAGATAAGGTAGAATTCATTTTTATTGCTCTGCCTGTGGGAAAGTTTCACATTGTGTGTTTTTCTTCTGTTGAAAAGGATTCATGTACTTATGCCCTTTTCACCGTCCTAAGAAACCTCTCCATTCCATGTTATTTCAAACTAAATTGTTAGACTTTCCACCTATCTTGCCTCACAAAATAATCTGTGCCTTTGTATTAAATTCTCTACTCATTGATGTCTGTTGGTCCCATACCATCCCACAAACTCAGTCATTCATAAAAAATTGTTTCTTGTATCCATAATTACTTACTAGCCTAAGATCAATATTTCATTGTAAGTCATCTCAGACCATTTCGTTTATCTATTCACTGAGTGTGACTCGGAGAGAGCCCTCTCCTGTTCTAGTAGGGCTAGCTACCAAACTGAGCGTGGTTTGTGGTAACCCTGAATTTTGCCTTCCTTCAGCCTAAGGCGGATTTGGGTGCTAACACAACTGATGTTCAATCTATTGAACAATATTTTCTTGCTTTTTGTTGCTTTGTTTTTCATTTAATTGAATAGTTGTTGTTCAATCTATTGGACAACACTTTCTTGCTTTTTGTCATTTTGTTGTTCATTTAATTGAACAACTACTTTTCAATCTATTGAATATCACTTTCTTGCTTTTTGTTGTTTTGTTGTTCATCTAGTTTAACACCTGTTGTTCAATCTATTGAACAATATTTTCTCTCTTTTTGTTGTTTTGTTGTTTAGATAATTGAACAACTTCTATTCAATCTATTGAACAGTGGCCGTTCAATCTATTGAATAGCACTTTCTTTTCCTTGTCCTATTTTGCTATTCAATCTATTGAAAAAATATTTTTCAATCTATTGAACAACTGTCGTTCAATCTATTGAGCAACATTTTCTTTCTATTTGTTTTTTTTTGTTCAAATTATTGAACAGTTGCTGTTCAATTTAGTGAACAACTGTCGTTCAATCTATTAAACATCCCTTTCTTTATTTCCGTCGCTTTGTTGTTCAATCTATTGAACAACACTTTTTTTTTGTTTGCTTTTCTATTCAATCTATTGAAAAACACTTTCTTTCTTTTCGATTGTTTTGTTGTTCAATCTATTGAACAACACTTTTTTATTCCTCCTTTGCATTGTTTTTTTGTTCATTTAATTGAATAACTACTTTTCAATCTTTTGAACAGCCGCGGTCCAACCCAATTGAACATCAAAATTTTTCTTTTGTGTGATTGCTCTTCGCTTATCTCAACCCCATTTTTCTTTTGCTTTTCATTTTGTTTTCGTTTCATGGAATGAAGCACGCTACATTTATGAGGACAAAAGAGTTTATGGATTCTAGTGAAATGAGTTAATACCATTAACGTTATGATCTTTAACATGATAAATTCTTGATGATATATTCTTTTCGAAGAAAAGGGACACAGTTATTTATATACTACTTTAATGTATCATTTTCTACTGTACGTGATACTGATTGATCATCTTAAAAACCATGTTGTTTCTACCCTTCCTCGTTATAACCTTCTTTGTCTATAACAAATAAGACTATGGGTATACTTTTTCTATTGACATGTTCAACTTCTTCCACCATTCCTGCTCTTAAGGAGTATTGAGCCTCCCTCTATTTATCACAAAAATGTGTAATAACAACAAAAATATGTTTTCAGATGGAGGATAGGGGGTCACATTACGAGCCAACCTACCATGTTCATAAGGCTATATCAAAGTGACATTCCCACTATGGCCACCACACCATGGTTATGATCCATTGGATAGCCAAAATATCCTTGGAACAAGAGGTCTCATCACGAGCCGGCCTGATCACTTTTGCTACACCCTAGTGAATGGCGGTGTGGTTATTTGGTTACCACACCAGAACATTGATCTCTTTTGTACAACAACATTGGAACTCTCCATTTATAAATTTAGGATCCTGGCTCATATGGGTTAAAAAACAACCCTACTGAGGCTATGGATGTCTACTAGCAGCAGAGGCTCTACTTATGGTATTGAAGTTATATCTTACATCAATTACTACTATAATACCCTCTTCTTATTCTTTCTTTTTATCGGAGAAATTATTTCCTTAATTTTTCCCTGTTTAGAACCTTTATGCATGAGATAATGTCTTTCAATCAATCGTATCATTCATGGCTAGAATACCGTTAGCAGAGTACCTTTTTGGCATATTGTTTTCCTATCTCTTATTCATAACTATCATTACAAACTCTGCTCTCATTATAACCATACCTCTTGCCATCCTATCATTGATATGTGTACTCTGCTTCATTTATTTCCATCCTATTCATTCCCTTGTCTTGCCATCAGAACAACACTTTCCCTGTCTACTCGGTCATAGGTGACCTTTCTTTTAAGGAGGGGGAAGGATTTCCATTATGCCTTTGCATGCGCTACATTTAGTCTACTTATTTGACTTCATATGTTGCTATGATATCCCATGATCAAATGACATGTGACAATATGATAGTCCTCAAATTAATATTATTAATTCTCATCGAAATTCCACTTAATATTATGGAATTTAGTTGTTACATCTACTTGTTGTTCTATTTCACCAAAGCAATTGTTCTCTGTTGTTTCTTTTCTGCTGTGTTAATCCTTGAAATTGTAGGGTGAATATTGGAAGAATTCGAGCATTATGGGTGGAAAATTAGTTCGCCAAGAACCCTTAGTGCTAGAGATTTCTACGAGAGCCAGGGAAATTCTAGTGTGTGAAGGATGGATATCATATTTCACTAGACTTCAGGCCCCTAGCGAAAAAATCGCTATCGATTTTTTACAACACTTACAAGATGGGCAGTCCACAGTAAAAGGTGTAAGAGTAACAGTATCAGAGGCTGTGATAGCTGAAGTTTCCAGGCTGCCAGCAGAAGGAGAAGTATGGCCTAAAAAGTACATAATGTTGCGTGACGCGGTGGAGATTTTCAGAGATGCAGCCGAGGAATTAACAGAAAAAGGCACGGGCATTAAAACGTCCTATCTAGGAGAACCATGGTTCAAATTGGCAAGTGTCATCTAGAAGTACATCACCTGTGATAGTCGCCGAGATGTGGTAAAATGACGACAACTTAAAATCTTAGCAGTTTTAAAGCAGTAGTTCACTATTAATTTGCCATTTTTCTTGAATTCATTATTGCATGACACAACAGATAGAATAATACGAGCTAGACATCTTGAGCTTCTAGTTAGTCATCATGGTTTGATCAGACTGATAGTTAGTCACAATCTTGCCCAGCAAAATTTAATTTGGGACAATTTTATAGCACTGCCAGAGATATGGGCAAAACTTGTAGTCCAAACCCCTACAACCGTGGAAATTGAACAACAGAATCATGTTCCAAAGAGGAAATGAACTGCTCATATAGCAGCAGGACCCCATAAGCACAGGCATTTAGCAAGGCTAAACCCAGTTTAGAGGGATTTCGTAGATCCTCAAGGTAGCACCGAACGGCTGGCAGAACCAACAAGTCCAATCACTGTGCAAGACTCTGAACTAGAACCAGAGGAAGAAGGTAATTCTGAAGCAGAACCAGAGGAAGAAACTAATTCTGAACAGGAACAAGAGGAGGAACCCAACTCTAAACCTGAACAGGAGAAGGAACCCAGTTCTGAACCAGAACAGGAGGAAGAACATAATTTTGAATCAAAACCTGAGGAAGAATGCAATTCTGACCTAGAACAAGGGGAAACACAACACTCTTTTCAAAATGATGATGAACCGGAGAATGAGCAGGGCCTCCTCAATCACCACCTATGAGCCCCGAAGATAATTTCTTGCAGGACTTTGAGGAAGGGATGGCCCAACGTCTTGAAAATTTGAATGCATATATGCAACCTAGAGGATCATTTGACTAGAATCTGAGCAAAGCTCAATCCTCAAAAGATTCTGGTCACACAGAAATTTTGTCTTCCCCAAAAGTTGTACATTGGGAAGAGGAAGTGGACATAGAAATAATGCATGAATCCGATAACTAGTCAGGTGACACGGTTATATTGGAACATAGCCAAGACAAGCACCAGGAACTGTAGATATAGAGGGTATTGATAAACCTGTTTCTATAAAGGATGCTCCTCCGGAGAGGTAATTAGTTGAAACAAATTTAAGGAAGCTGAGAAAGAAATATAGAAAGCTCCAAAATATGGTTAAGAGGCTATGTCGGAAATTGAAAGAGACTGCAAATAGGGAAGCTCAGAGCACTACTACTGAGTTAGTCACTATTGCCACACAAATAGAAATATGTGAAGGTAAGGCAATAGAAACCCAGACCAAACATATTTCTACTCAGACAGTGGTCACACAAACAAGCTTTCACATAGAATTGATAGGTAAGTCTACTCAGACCAAGGGTTTACCCTCTCACAGTAGAAGCACCCAGATAGAAGAAATAATCAATAATGCTCCATCATGCAGTGATCATATTCTTTTAGAGTTACAAGAGGAGCTGGCACAAGCCCAGCTTGCTTTAGAGCAATGTTAGATGGAGACAGTTCCTTTGCAAAAGTATCAGGAGTTGCAGAAGCAATGCAGAGAATTGACCATAACTGAGAATGAAACTTTTGATAAGTTCAGGCAGGAGGAGGAAAAGCAGAGAAAAGTAAAAGCCAAGCCAGATAAGGTCATGGGCTAGAGCAATGCTATTTTCTCTTTATACTCTGATATCTTATCTTGCAGGTCTCCTACCACAAATTATGCTCTGTTTTTATTGGAAAGATATTTGTTGTTAAATATTAAAGTTGTTAAGGCCGACAAGTCAGTTGAATCAAAGACAACTAATGAATTTATAAATTGTTGTAAGGAGCATGGGGTAAAATTCCAACGTCTCCTTTGCATATTTTATTTGCACAATTTTTTATTAGAAGGGGAGGTGGATAATAATCCTAGCCCTTTTGTTGGGGATATTCACTTCCAGGCCTTTATTTCTTTTGCAGTGAACCAACTCAAGTGGTCCAAGGCTTATAACACCTTTCAAAGGAAAGAACATGGACTAGATTTGTGGGTAAGGAGTGAGCCTACTCAACCCTTGCATGTTTTTTTTAAACACAAAAGGCTCATGACACAGGAGGGTGTAAATAATATTCTGGGGCCTATACATAAATAAATCATGCAAACAGGAAGGGCATATTTCTTATCCATTTAGGAAAGATCCTTTCTTGCATCCAAGCAGATATGGACAGTCTCAACCAATAGTGTCAAGGACAGAGAACCATTTAATTACAGGAATTTTAAAGCTACCACAGGCTATTTTGTTACATACAATAATATTATCTTGAGGGAAGGACCATATTGGCTAGGATGTCGATTTAGGAGTCCTATTATTTGGTACCCACCTGAAGGATACCATTCTGATTATGAGTTGTCTGAAGGTCATGAAGGGATAGCCTTTGTAGATTTAATACAAAAGCACAGTTTTAGGTTAGATACAGAAAATGTCTTTCCTGCTTACTCTTTAACTGCATTACATAATAACTATTTATGCTCATGAGGACATGAAACAAGGTAAGTACGGGAGTATGTTGGGTCATGCAACAGGGATAAATTTACCCTTGATTACACTATCTTTTTCCTCCTTGTTATGCATTTATGCCATGATGTAATAAGGTTTTGATAAGATTTCGACAGAAAATGAATGAAACTGCTTATGATGTGATTTGACTATCAAAACTAACTTTTGTTGTTTATTATGCAGAAATTGGTGAATGGAACAGGTGTTGTTCAAACTATTGAACAACAAAGGCTAAACAAAGGAAAATAGTGTGCATCTTGTGCGGTCAAATCAAGAAGCGAATAAGGAGGATCATCACATGATAGAAGACTGTTTAATCCTAGCATTTAGTTGTGAATTCCTCAGGATCTTTTGATCCCGAGGAATCACATTTATCTATTTTCCTCTTTGACTATAAGAAGGGAAAGATGCATAGAATAAAGAACGAAACTTTTCACCTTCTTACTTCAGTTTGTAATTTTTAATATACAGAGCGTTATTCTGAAGGACATCATGATGTAATAACATTTGGATTTGATGAATAATATATAATTCGCGTTGTTGTTCATTTACGGTGTTCTGAAGTAATCAAGCAGTGATCACTAGTAGCTTGGGCTCGGTCACTGGTGGATTTCATTGTTGTTCCCTATTTTATAGTTTACCTTTCTGCAGCTTAATTACTCTATTTTATAGTTTTATGATTGATTTAATTTCACTAATGTTGAGTTTGTGTGTTCATTGCATTGGTTCTTATTTCTGTTGATTGTTTCATTTATTTAATGTCGTGGATTGATTTGATTGATAGTTAAGAATCATTTCTTGTTAATTGAAAGCTAGAGTTTTATTGATTACATCAGATGTATTACTTTTATGTAAAAGTCTAGATTCAGCTGAAGAGCTCTGTTATCACTACGGTGTGCTCGATTGATGTAAATGCAGTTAGAACTTTCGATTAAGATTGAATTGTGATTTCGATTAAGATAGAGTTTTGATGTTTGAATAAGTTAATTTCGTTGAAGTTATGAGTTGGTAGTTTATGGTTTGAACCGTTTACTCTTGTATTGAAATCAATAAGTTATTTTAAAGCACTACTCTTTGTAGATTCAACGATTTCCATCGCTTGCACATCTTGTGTACACTCTTGAAACAAAAATACTTACCCAGGTTGATAATTAATGTGAGGCATTTAAGATTTCTAAAAGACACCTTATTTGCACCCAACACTTTCCTTGAGACAAAACCTAGCATTTATCATTGATTGGGTCTGTAATCTTATGAGAAAGTGAGGGAAAAGGGTGAGAAAAAATGTCAAGGACAGGGTAATTCTGAGGTTCAACATACCCCCACTACAAAATCATTGCATGTCCTCATGCAATTTGCCAAAAATGTGAGTTCTTCCTCCCTACTGCATTTTCTCAGACATCTCTGCTAGTACATCCAATTTCCTTCTTTTGTTCTTCTTTGAAGTGACTGTCATTCTAGGGTTTCTCATAAGAAGCTTGTACTTAAGTTTGATGACTACTCTATTCAAAATCTTATTCATTCTTTTCAATTTCTTGTTTTGCTTATACCACAGTCCTAGATGTGGAATGGTATTATCGTGAATTGCCTTATCCAATTTATTTTGTTCCTTTAAGGTCTCATTCTCCTATTTGATATGTCTATTCAATATCTCTAATTCATAAATTTCCTGTTTGAGAGAACCAATTAGAGGTTCTTGTGGATTGACAGAAGGTTCTAGGTTCATTGAGGCACTTCTCTTCTCCAGTGATTCTATACAGTCATATATTTATTGTTGCATTGGGTCTATGCCTGGAGATATTCTGCATGGGCTACCTTCAAAATGATGAACAAGAGAATTTTGAGGATTGTGTGCAGAAGAGATGTTAACAAGAGATAGTTATGGGGTTTCGTCGTCTAAATTTATAAACTCTGCCCCTTTTGATGATGTTTTCTTTACCAAACCTCGAAGTCTAGAGCTCCTTCTATGTTGTGGAGGACTTACATTCTCCTCATTTGTGACCTTTTTCTCCTTTCTTATCTTCCCTTTTGCTTTTATTTGCTTCCTTATTTCTGTTAGTTCTTTAGAGATTGACTTTTCATTATCTTTCTACAATGAAGACTCAAGTTAGTTTTCAATAGTTATACTAGTCTTCTTTCTTCTACTTCTTCTGACATTGTCTTATTTACGTGACTCTGGTGCTTCTTGGAAATGGTTTCTAATAAGGAAATTCTCCCAGGTATCTCCTATGTTTTTTGAATGAAACTCAATCAATATATTATCAGCCCATGATGATACATGGTTGTGTCTATGAACTATAATCTCTTTTGTACATTTGAGGCCATCATTCTTAAACTATTTAGCAAGAACAAAGGAAGATTGATTTCTCCATTTTCTAAGAAATTCACCAGTGAACAGATATGGTAGACATACATGCAACCAAACCTCCCCTCACAAGTGATAAATTTCTGTAAAACCAAGAGCATGTTCGTACACTTACTTTTAAGAGTTGAAATGGGAATACCTTTTCTAAAAACAAAGACATCCATACCTGGGTTTTTGAGTATTACTTTCCATGATTCATTGTGGAACTCCTTGTTCTTGAACCATATTTCACCATTCCTTGGAAGTTCTGTAGCCTTGGTCATGAATGACTCAGTCACTGTGAACTTGATATCTCCAATTTCTACCTTTGTGCCATCAAAAGATCGAGCAAAGGATTATGTAATCTCCTTATGAAAACCATCAAATTTCTCGATGAATTTAAGCCATCCAACTTTCTACAATATTTCTTTGAGTTGTGGGTATCCTTCCATGTACTTTGCTCCTACCCGTTCTAATCTGACAATTAGCCCCATGCCTTCTACTACGTAGAGTTCTCAACCTTCAAAATTACCCTTACCGGTTTTATGAAATGAATTGGCTGTGAATATGGTGAAAGGAACTACGGGTTTGTATGAAATAAATAGATGGTAGGGTTCTGGAGAAATGTAGACAAGTATGTCATGTCGTAGTCATAACCGTTAATAATCAACGAGGGAGTTAATTATGCACCATTATGTGACAAAATATGGAGGATGTGGCAGATATGTAGTATGATGGAGATTGCAATCAAATCAAATGATGATTCGCCAAGGAAACATATGAATATCCATATCATATATGCTTTATGTTTTAATCTTGCTATTTAAAATAAATTTTTTCACTTTAACTTTTAGAACTTAACCTTTTCATTTGTTGTTTTCTTTGGTTTTGATCCGTAGGTACCCTTTTATCATATTGGTCTTCAAAACAAGATTCTTCAATTTCCTACAATCATCATTTGTTTATAAGCTATATAATTATGTCAAAGCTATTGAATGAGATATGGCTGCAAAATCAAATTAGCTGCAAAATGGAATCAGATGCGGAACATAATAAAAAATGAGGTATGGCTATGGAACATGAATGTGAAATGAAATGGAAATGGAATATGATAGCGAAATGGAATGAAAGTGGAGTGAGATGGAATGAAACTGTAAAATAAAATGAAAACTGGGTGAGATGGAATGAGACTGTAAATGAAATGAATTTGCAGATTATGAACTGCAAATTAATGTAGCTTTATGTCACTACTTATTAAAGAAAGGAAATGGAAATATAGGATGTCAGAAATCTCTTATTTTCACCCTTGTATTTTTTGTATAAGTATGGCAATTAATGATTGGTTTTCATACTTATAAATTTTGTTATTTTTTTATGATTTTTATTTTATATAAATATATATATATATGTATATATGTATGTATATATATACAGGAAAAATAAAAGCTAAGTTAGTGGAGAAGACGAATTCTTCTTCACCAACTTCATTTCAGTGTTATCATTGAAAATCTTGATAAAATCCTCTCTTGAAATTGGCTTATGATATATCTTCAACCGATGACCATTCACAAGAAGAGGTACCTTTCCTTCATCTATTGTCCTTATTCTCACTGCTCCATTATTAAATACTTCTTCAATCTCATATGGCCCAAGCTAATGAGTCTGAAACTTTGATTGAAAATCTTTGAATTTTGAATTGAACAAAAATGCCCAATCCCCTGCTTGAAACTTCTTCTCCTTGATATAATTATCATGCCTTTAGCCCTATGTTGTTGGACCATATTGATTTTTTGAACTGCATCTTGCCTGATTTCATCAAGCTCATTGAGTTGCTCCAATCTATGTTTCTCTGCTTCTGATAAATCTAGTCCCAATTGGATTACCATCTTGAAGGTTCTGATTTGAAACTCTATAGGGAACAGTACTTGCTTCCCATAAACAATCTCACAAGGAGTATGTCCTATTGTGATCCTCCATGTAGTTTTGTAGGCCCATAAGGCTTTAGGAAGCCTTTCTTCCCAATCTCTTCTATGTAGGTGTACAGTCTTAGTGAGAATTCCTTCAATCACCTTATTGGTAGATTCAACTTGACCATTTGCTTGTGGATGATAAGGAGTAGACTTTCTGTGTTTGATATTGAAATTTTCCACAAGCATTTCCACCATTTTAGATGTAAATTGAGATCCCTGATCTGTCACAATTTCTCCTGGAACACCAAAACGAGTGAAGATGTCCTCAAAAAGAAAATTAACTGCAATTTTTTCATTAGCAAAAGGTAATGCTTTATCTTCTACCCATTTAGTGACATAATCAGTGCATACCAAAATATATTTATTTTGTTTAGATGGAGGATTAACTAGTCCAACAAAATCCAAGGCCCATTTTTCAAAATTTTTAATGAGTACTTGAGTTTGTAGTGCCATTTCATCTGAAGGAGCAAGTTTTCCTATCCCTTGGAAACTATCACACCTTTTGACATATCCTTTGGCATCTCTGAAGATGGAGGGCCAATAATATCCTAAATGAAGGATTTTATAGGCTGTCCTCTTGTCAACTAAGTGTCCACCACAAGGTTCATCATGACATGCCTTAAGAATTTCAGGCATTTCATCTTCTCAAACACATCTTCTGATCATGAGATATGGACCAGTTTTATACAATTCATTAGTAATGCATGAGCAAGTTGCACTTGTTTGAATTATTTTTCTTTTATCCTTAGGAAACAAATGTGAAGGTAATTTTCCTGTGACTAAGTAATTGGAAATATCTGTAAACCAAGATGTTTGAGTAGTTACTGCAAAAAGATATTCATCAGGAAATTTATCTTCAACTAGAGTGTCATCTTTGATATTTTGAATTCTAGACAAGAAATCAGCAAGTGTGTTTTGTTTTCCAGGTCTATCTGGAACAATGATTTTTAATTCTTGCAGGAGTAATAACCACCTTGTAACTATGCCATTAGTAATAGGTTTATTCATTAAGTACCTAATTAAAGAGTGCTCTGTATGAACAAATGTTTCATAGCCTGTTATGTAATGTCTGAACTTGTTGATAGCATTAACAACAGCTAAGAATTCCTTTTCAGTTACAGTGTAATTTAACTCAGTGGGAGTCAAATTCTTGCTTGTGTAATAGATGGCATAGGGGATCAAATCTTTTTGTCTTAATACAGCTCTGAGAGTTGTATCTGAAGCATCTGTTGAAATGTGAAAAAGGTAGTTTCCAATTTGGACCTCTTAAGATGGGTGCTTCAAATTTTTTTTCTTTTTAAGTCTCAAATGCCAACTCACAATAAGGATTCCAATTGAATTCACAATGTTTGGTGAGTAATTTGAAGAGTGGGGATGCTAGTTTAGTGAAATTTTCTATAAACCTTCTATAGTATCCTGTGTAGGTTTTAACCTCATACACAAATTACCTGCATATGAATTCTAAAACACAAAAAATAAACAATGCGAGAGCATAACACATAAAACACATATACACAAGATTTTCCCCTGGATCCCAAAACCAAAATCACCAGCTTGATTTTTCATTATTGTTCCTTTCAACGTTACAATACATATTTATACATGCCGAAGCATCCAATACCATGGACCGAAAACCATCGAATCCAAAATCATGGACCGAAAAACCATCGCATTCAAAACCATGGACCGAAAACCATAGGTAGGTTCACCCAACCTAATATAGGGTCCAAAAAAAAATTTCTCAGGGCACATCCTCAGACCCTATAGAGGAGGGCTACCCGCCCCCCTCAAACCCCCCGGATAGGGGGGACTGTCGGCCCCTCGTGACCCCCCCCACTGTGCAATCGATGCAACGAAGGTGGGGCTCCGCCCCCCCTCTAACACCCTGGTTCACTACATAGGTTAGTCATGGAAAGAATATAACACAACCCAACATTCTCCCACTTGTTGTTTTCTTCGACAGCGGGCCACAAGAGAGCTTAATCATTTTTCGAGCCCTGAAATGCCCATTGTTTCTCTACACTAGGAGAACTTCTCAGAGCTCACAGATTTTGTCAATGCATCTGCAGTATTCTTCAAAGTGTCCACCTTTACTAGCAACACCTTTTTGTCTTCTATCATATCCCTCACAAAGTGATACTGAACATCAATGTGTTTTGTCTTTGAATGATAAGCAGGGTTCTTTTCCAAGAAAATTGCACTTTGGCTGTCACAGTCTATCCTTATAGCTCCATGTACTAACCCAATACTTGAACACAATCTCTACAACCAAACTTCTTGCTTGCTTGCATGAGTGGTTGCCATGTATTCTGCCTCTGTAGTTGATAGTGCCACTACAGATTATTTCTTACTCATCCAACTGACTGCTCCTCCAAATAGGTTAAACACATACCCCCTTTTAGATCTTCTCTGATTCAAATCTCCAGGCAAATCTACATCAACAAAGCCATGGATATCCAAAACTCTATCCAATCCTGGTCTTCCTTGGTAGCACAAACCATAATCACTAGTGCCATGCAAATACCTAAAAGCCTGCTTCACTGTTGTATATTACAACCACGTTGTCTGATCCAGTGCCATCCTCCCAACATGAAAGCCCTCTTCACCTCATGAAAAGCTAGATCACCCAACAATACAATGTCTCAAAGAGAAACCAACAACACTTCCTTACAAATTAAAAAATTCCAGCCTCTAGATCTCTAGGATGAGGGATCCATATATAGATATTTTCAGGGGGGTGAGTCAGCTTCTGGGATTTTGATTAGTGTCATTTCTCTGATATTTCTTGGTTCCACTTGGATATTTCATGATCTCTTACTCATCCCTGGACGAATTCAGAGAGGCAAGTGTCATATCAGCAGTTTCTAGAAGATTCTCTGAGTTTCCACCTAGCAAACAACCTCTACCATTTCTCTGCTCTGGCTCATCGCACCCTACAGAAGGGTTTTTCAGTATGCATCACACCCCCCGTGTGTAACAGGTGAGATGCATCGTACCCTTAGCACTAAGCATTCTGTATGGTCTAGTTTTGACCAGTTTTGAGTAGATTTTCAGGGAGAGCTTCTGGGAAATGATGTAATCAGTTGACCTTGTTCCTTTAGGGTATGAAACAACACTTTTAGGGGCTTAGAAGCCCTTGGTTTATGGACATATGGGATTGGGGTTGTAGTGCCCAAATATTTCTATAATAGTTGCCCCCTAAAGCATGAGGTCGTAAATCTTTTGATGTCGGGTGAAATGCTTTATCATGAGGATCCGAGGTTTTTCAAATTGGAAGGTGACCTATAATAAGATACAATACAATACATTATCTCCATAATATTTTCATGATCTAGTTGAGGCGGGCATTCCCATGCTTAGCTTTATAAATTCATTTTCATGTACATAGGATAGACAACCGTCTATGTGGCAGACTGATGATTTTGGTCGAGCCATCATCCCTTGGCTTGGATGATTATCTTTGCAGCTATGACATACATTTGATGTCTTTATTTTCCTGAATATATCGCAACACGGATGGATGAAACTAGATCCAGGGTCTTCAAACTCGTTCAATCTTCACTTGGAGTACAAGTCGATCCATGTGAAAAGATGTTCTAGTGTCGAACATGGAAAGACATCGCCTGATTACCATCCAATGATGTAAGTTGTTAACAGGCGCGAGAGGAATCACTGATAATGATAATGACCCTCAAGGTACTACAGTACAATTCACGTGGTGTCAATACATGAGTCGATGTCAAACACCACGTAAAATATTTTAGTTGAAGGCCATTAATGTAAACCTATCGTCGGAAGTGAGAAACTTGCCATTGAGGCATGCAAGCTTCAAAGTACTGAAAGGGTTGTTCCTAAGTCGACTTCTTGGATAATGAGCTGATGTCGACAAGAAGTGACCTGTTGTAGGAGGGCCTTAATGAATCTCACAGCTATGACATGGATAGGAGAAAATGATTTTGTGGAGGTGAAAATGATCTAATGATACAAGGTTCAGGGTGGCTGTCATGAAAGAATAAAGTGTGAAGGTATTGCAGTGGATGAGGCGTTAGCTGGGTTGGTGAATTCTTTGAGTGACTTCTCTTGAACATATTAGCGACACTGAAAATGGATTGGTAGCGTTAACCACAAAAATGGATGGTACGGTGGACTAATGGTGATATGACCGGTGAACGGAATAACCCAACCCGACTCAGTCATGGTGATGAAGTGAAAGTGTCATGTTCAAGAGCAACCTGCTACCAATGAAGTTCTTCAAGTTTTCTTCCCAATTTTTCCCCATTCATTGCCGACTAATACCTCTTTATTTTTGTCAAGCTTAAGGAGGATTACATATGCTTGTTCTATAATTTTCCCTTCGGGCAAACCTATCGCTATGTTTTAGCAAGCCTAGTGACAGTGAAACTCGCTCTTGTCTATAATGGACAAGTTTGTCGCTATTGTTTTAGCAAGTTTAATGACAAATATAACTCGGTCCTTTTTAGTTTTAGAGAGTCTAAAAAGAGACGGAAAGGAAACTCCAGTAATAATTTTTTGTATTATAATCCATTAAGTCCAAAAAAGTATAAAATAATACAAAAGGGATGACTTTTTCGATCACTTTAACGAGCCGAAAAAGACAAGTGCTCGATCTTTTTGTGTAATCATCCCTCAAGTCCAAAAAGATTAAAATATAGAGGAGTGATGGCACTTCCAATCACTTAAACGAGCTGGAGAGGCCAATTGCTCGGCAATATTTTTATATTTTATGAGTCCAAAAAGAGCTTAAAAAAAAATTGTTTTTGAGGAAGGAGTAATAATTTCAGGTAGTAGCTGGTTCCAGGTAAGTTTGGAACTTTTCAATCATGGTAGTATAAAGAAGGTGGGTAACAGAATCACTCATCACAGCTGTTCCTCAAAAGGGTAAACCATCAAGTGGAGGTGTATGATCAGCTAAAAAGTGGAGGTGATGGTAAGAACACGACCAAGGCTCAAAGGCTAATAGAAATGTGATCACAAAGGTTATTTACCGAAGATAGGTTCATTTTTTAATGAACTTGAACTCTAGGGAAACATATGCTCATTGCTAGGTTTATTTTTTAACGAGCTTGAACTTCACGTAAACCTGCTCGTGTGGTTTTCATGCCCCCAACATGATGAAAAGGAGAGCCTCTTGTAACCAGATGGAAATCATTGTGATGAAGCAGGATGGCTTCATCTAGAATAGACAAAGGTGAATGGTGTGACACACCAATCACATAACCTACAAGGAAATTTATCTTTACAACTAGGTGCATGCCCCCCAAGCTTCATTACATTCACCAGACTACTCATGGCAATTAGGTGGATGGAATGAAGGTTCAAGAGATACTAATTTCACTCCGAGTCCACTATATTTATAGTATTTGATAGAAAATAAAAAACTAAAGGATGATTAAGGTCACTGAAATAATTTTCATGGTAATCTAGAAGATGGGAATGATGGTGGTAATCTTCCCATGGTGCCTCTCCTATCATCATTGACTGGATGATTCCTTCATCTGTAGAATGTACATGTCACCAAGGATCTGAAGAGGTGCCATATTCCTTAGACCTATCTATCCAAACACTCAATTAGCGTTGATTTGGGATTGCCCCCTAGGCCAAGAAAATTGATTGCTACAATATTTCTATTGGGCTTGGAGGCAATACCTGGCGATGATCCATGCTAACAAAATTTTCAGAAATATTCTAAATCCTTGTAGATATTGAAGATATCATATTGCAGGTTTCCACCATAGCCACTTCCGCTAGATTATTCGAAGGCAGTAGGGAAAAATTACCCATTAAGATAGGGTCTTTTAGGAGGCCTACTCCGATATTTTGGAGCATTTGAGAGCTTCCATGGATCATTGGAATGCTTCCCGTAACTTGTGAACTATTGGGGAGGAAGGTTTTTTTATCAACGATTGTAATTCCTCTTTGAAAAGGAAACGAAATCTTTCTAAAGTAAGTTGACACAACAGTAGCCATAGCATAAATCCAGGGTCTTCCCAGTAGGATATTGTAATCGAGGTTTCCATCGATAATTTCGACGTCAATTTCTACTGTTTTGCCCCCCAATTCAACTCGCAAGTTACTTAAAATCCCGTACACGATGTATGTTCATCCATCAAATGCTTTTAATGTCGTTGATGATCTTGACAAGGGTGGTGATCCTAAATTTTTCTAGCAACTCATTGACATAATGCATGTAGATTCCCCCTCATCAATAATTGTTCAATGAACAGTTTTGTTGAGGGATTTCACTTGTATGAGGAAAGCGAGTTGAGCTGGTAACTGAGGTTCATATCCTTTATGATTAAAGGCCACAAGATTGGAATCCGCTGGGTCAATCCCACCTATTGTTGATGATAGAGCCTGCTTTTGGGAGGGGCAATTTTGCAATACTTCAAGTGTCGACATAGAGGATGGTGATTGGGACAAATCCTCTACTATATTATAATTATGTGTTGCTCGAGCACGAGGATTAAATGTCAATTTGTGTAATACTCCCTTTGGCGGTTTATCGTTAGCTCAGGAAGAATGGGTGGCACAACTTCGGTTGAAGTTGTTGTCAAACTACTAGGTTGATCTGCAGCCTTGTTGTTCGATAGCTGTGGATTCCCATATTTTTTATTTCTTGTCGATATCAAAGCATCATTTTGCTGTTTCGAAATGGACAACATAAGAACTTGGGATGGGGAAGCATTGTCACTAGCAACCAGATTGGTTTCTGGGTTTGGAAACAGATCAGTCAATACCACTAAGGTTTTTAAACTCTTAAATAACTTCTTAATCTCAGCTTTATGCAGACAATCTCTCATCCAATGGTCTTCATCACATATGTGACATGGTCGATTAGGTTTCTTTTGCCCAAAAGGGTTTTTAGATGATTTTTCAAGAGACGAATCATCTTGTTTCTTATTTTTGCTTTTCCCTTTCTTCTTGGCCCCTAGTTGCTTTGATTCTTTGCCTTTGTTGGTTGACATGACATTAACCTCCGAGGCAGGAAGTTTGTCATTTGCCTTTTTACTAGAAACTGCAAGGGCTTTACCAGATGTAGCCTTTGCGATTTGCGTACTTGAGGTGCCAATCACGTCATCGCCGACATGAGGGTCCCTATTCGATTTAGGAGGAGGAGGAACAAAAAACTCTAGTCTAGGAGCATCGGGAATTTTGTCATAGAGTGTGCCAGACTAAGTATAGATCAAATCTAGATATTGTACATGAGCAATGACTTGCTCTTTAGTGACAACTCCTCCCTTGGCCACATCTTCCATAATAGAAGGTAACAATGACTTAATAAACCATTCAGCTAACAGCTGATCAAGAACATATGTCTTTACCATTCTACGACGATGTTGCCACTCATTAATATGATTAGATATGTGAGTGGTTGTTGTCTGTTTGAAATTGGTAAGGAGTTCCGTTCCTGTTTCTTACCTTATGGGTAACTAAAAATGGGTTAAAAAGGTGGTGGCGAGGGGGCTGATGTTATCGAATGAAGCTCTAGGCAATTCGATGTACCATTTTGTCGCCGGACCAGTTAACGTTCGCTGAAAAAGGCGAAGCCTAATCGAATCATCATTAAGAGTGTTGGACAAACACCACAGATGAAAGGTCATCACATGATTCGATGGATCTTCACCTAGATTTACATTGAATTTAGGAATATCTGATGGAAGTTTATGAGGAATCGTCAGCCACCAAGGGGCATAGGCAATTAGATCATTTGTTAGCCAATTCAGATCTGGTAATTCTAAAGTTGCTACGAAAGGCAATTGTTGATTCAGGTTTGGTGAAGCATACCCAGGATAAGATGGGATCGCCTGAGCCATGGGTCTTTGTATACTAGCATATTGTATTTGATGTTGATAACTTTGATAAGGTTGATGGACGTAACCATTATAATATGATTGTTGGTAACTGTTTTGAATATACGGATACCCATTACCTGCAAAGATTTGTTTCTTAGGTCCTCGGTAAGCTTGTTGGAATTGCGGTTGTTGATATTGCACCAGCCATGGCTGTGAGACCATTTGTTGTTTCCCAATACTGGATGTTTGACCAAGATGAGGGGTTATAGTACCCGTTTGAGCCTGAGTCGCTTTAGTTAAGGAGCCACAAATCGGCGGTTGTGATTGAGTCATGGAGACAAGAGGCTGTTGTATTATGACTTGAGAGACTGGAGGTTGACATACAACAGGTAGCGCTTGTACTTGCAACACCGTCACAATAGCCAGTGTAATGGGAATGTTCGACACAGGCTAATTTGGTTGTATTGAATATATAACTCTTGGCTGTTGAGGCAGTATTGGCACCCAACCACTAGATGTAATTCTACCTTGACCTGAATTCTATTGTGAACTCTCATATGGTTGTTCTCTCGAACGGAATAATGAAAAGGCATACTGCCCCCCATATGGCGGCAATCCAGTGTTCAAAGGGAAAATTAGCCTTTGGAGACTGGACTGCCCAAATTGATACTATTGTGAAGGATCAATTTGCTGAGACTCAACATAAGAAATTCCAGGTAAGGTTCTGGATGAACAAATAGGAACAGACCATATTGTCAAAACAATCCCTAGGTGGACTCCATATAGTGGTTGAGAACTAGTTGTGATAGATGGTACACCAGTGAACATTGTCGAAGTGGCGACATGATGTTTTGCTGCTGCTATATCAAATGAAATAGTCCTAGATGTCGATGGTTGTTCAGACATATCGAGTCTATCCAAAAGACTTCCCAACGATTCTACAAGAACTTGCGATGAAGGGTGACTAACTTCTGTAGTAGAAGGATATAGGTGGATCCCAGTTCCAAAACGCAATGGGGTACTAGATGGAAGATCCTCCACAATCTCTTCTATAGCAATCAGTCCAGGTGGAAGAGGTAGACCGTCAGGTCCGTAAAATATTTCTGGTGCCAAAGAAGGTATAGACTCTGCAGCGACAGATGTTGGAGGGGTGACACCTTTCGAATCAGCCCTAGATGGATCTGGTTCAGGAATAGAAGTGTTCACTGTTACATTAGGATTAGTTCTAATTTCCTCTTGTAACTACAGAACTTCTTTTGTAGAGGCAGGGGTATCAGAAATAATTGGAATAACTGGAATCTCTGATGATGTTGAAACACAAATTTCAAATAAATCAGGAGACATTGACCCAGTTAAACAAGATCGCTTGGCCCAGAATGGTTTCTTTTCTGAAGTCAAAGACGGTTGACTCGATAGTCTCCACGAATGACGGGGTTTCAATTGACTTTCTTCCATGATTGTGGATTACTTGATCAACTCAAAATTAAAATGGGAAAATGTTATTCCGAGTTAAATGAATTTTAAGACACTTTGACACAACTTTATTTTTCAATTTTTAGGAGTCAAGAAAAATCTAAAGATGATTCTAGTCGCCTTCAATTTTTAATGAGCCTGAAGTGACAAGTGCTCAGATGGACCTTTTCTTTTAAGGAGTCTGAAAAGGAATGAAAGTGACTACTCTAGAAATCTAGACAGAGGGATTACCAAACCAATCGCAAAACTGTAGAATACTTTTTACGTACGGTAGTCAATCTTCCTGAATGCTATGTTCAGTGCATTGCGATCAATAGGGCGACAGACACAACTTCCTAAGGATAAAGGATATAGCCTATTGTGGTATTCCAAAATATACTCGACAGTACATGGGAGCACAAGTCCGTACTACCACTTGTTGTATCAAAGAGGATGAATCACCCAACCTACGATGAAAACGATAGTCACCAAGCTTTATGACGCCGGAATACATCTCTAGCCTAGACTTCTAGATGTTGTGTATTAGGTTCCAAAGTGTTTTTATGTTCATTGAGTTTTATTTTACAGTTGATCTTTCTGAAGAAGTTTTCCTTTAAGGTTCACCACGTGATGTAGCTATACAATTCCTCAATATGCAATCTAAGATGATAAACAGTCATTTATTTTCTTTTATCAATGAAAATCCTAGCTACTAAGGAAAGAGGAGTAAAATTATTTCAACATAGAGCATAGAGCACACACTAAGATGCACTGTCCTAAATCAATTTCCGCATGCAGTCTAAATGCAAATGGACATGCATGTATTTGTTTTTCAGTTTCCTTAATGTGTGATTGACAAAAATAAAACTAAGTACAGATCTGAACTATCTTTCCTCAAAGCGACACTTCAGCAATTTCTTTTCAAAAACAAAAGGAAGAGTATGACAACACTTTCAATTTTGACTTGAAAACTACTTTCGACACTTCAAAGAATTGATGATTCAAATCAAATACAATAGAAAATATCTTTCCTCAAAGCGACACTTTAGCAATTTATTTTCAAAAACAAAAGGAAGAGTATGACGACACTTTCAATTTTGACTTGAAAACTACTTTCGACACATCAAAGAATTGATGATTCAAATCAAATACAATAGAAAAAGTGTGATCGACTATCTAAAAGAGGAAGACTTTATGACATTCTTTTCTTTGACAGAAAACGACACTTGCAACACTTTCAAATCAAAAGATGACAGTTCGATTAAGCTACTTTTTGGAAAGGAGGACTGTAAATGATGAAAAATACATAAAAAACATTCACAATTCCTCATCAATGGAGGCTAAATAATGTAAAGGAAGAAGGTTTCAACAGTGATATATTGATCATAGATAGCAAAACTACTGAATAAAGCTGAAAACAATGAAGAAAAAACCAAAATATGGAGGCAGAAACAGTCTCATTCAATCATCACACCTATAACACAGGGAAACAGGGATGCATCTCACCTGCAACACATGGGAGGTGCGATGCATCTAGGTTTCCAATGAGAGATAGTGCGATGGTCCAGGGACGAGACTGAGCTTGGTTTTCACTGACAGTTTGTAACTAAGTTCACGGATTTAGGTTGAGCTAATGATAGACAGTAAACACAAAGTATAGGGGCTGATCTAATGAGGTCATTTGAGCTACCACCAGGGCACTTAGGATGTTTGCAAGTCAGATGTTTAGTTCATAAACCAACCCAGAGATTGACTGAAGCAACATTGATCTACTTTGTAGTTGCATAGCAAAAGTAGTTCAAAGGCTAGCTGGCTTAACTTTAGGCTCCATCTATAGTTTATAAAGCAAACAACAGTAACCAACAAACAAACGAACTAATCACTCCCCAACGGAGTCGCCATTTTGTTATCGGTAAAACTAGTTTCCATTCAGAGCTGCTAGTCCCACTAAGACGGGTAGCTATCTTAGAAACAAACAATTTAAAGTCACTTGTGTTTTCCTTTATGAGAGATAGATGATAGAGAAGCAGAGAGTACCTACCTCAGTCTTTCGCTTGGCTCCTTGCTTGTTTCCTCTCTCCCTTGATAGAGCTTTCGCCACTCCTTCCTCACTTGTCCCGCTTCAAAGAAACACTTGTAGAGTCAAAGCAGCAAAATACCATCAAAGCATAGAGATCTATAACCATAAAAAATATAGGATCAGATGTATATTAACCATACAAATGCATACACAAATACAAGATTAAGAGATATACAAGTATATGGAGGAAAACTCAAATAACTTTATTGATAGAAATAGTAGATGAGAGGATTACAACCAAGCTGTTTGATCCAGTGCCACCCTCCCAGCATGAAAGCCCTCTTCACCTCATGAAAAGCTAGATCATCCAAAAATACAATGTCTCAAAGAGAAACCAACAACACTTCCTTACAAATTACAAAATTCCAACCTCTCAATCTCTATGATGAGGGATCCATATATAGATATTTGCAGGGGGGTGAGTCATCTTCTGGGATTTTGATTAGTGTCATTTCTCTGATAGTTCTTGGTTCCACTTGGAGATTTTATGATCTCTTACTCATCCCTGGGCGAATTCAGAGAGGCAAGTGTCAAATGAGCAATTTCTAGAAGATTCTCTGAGTTTCCACCTAGCAAACTGCCTTTGCCATTTGTCTGCTCTCTCTCATCGCACCCTATAGAAGGGTTTTTCAGTATGCATCGCACCCCCCGTGTGTAACAGGTGAGATGCATCGCACCCTTAGCACTGAGTAGTCTGTATGGTCCAGCTTTGACCAGTCCTGAGTAGTTTTTCAGGGAGAACTTCTGGGAAATGATATAATCAGTTGAACTTATGAAACAACACTTTTAGGGGCTTAGAAGCCCTTGGTTTATGGACATATGTGATTGGGGTTGCAGTGACCAAATATGTCTATAACAAGGGCTGAGATTACGAAACTCTGTAAATGTAACATGTTATAGCAAGTAAAATTCTTTGAAGCAGCAATAATATCAATCTTAAGAAATGTCAAATAGATTACAGTTCTTATTTTGCTTCAATAGGAAAACAAATAGGATTCCAGGAACATATGAAGATAAGTTACCACAAACCAAAGAAACAACAATTGTATAATGTGGTGAAGGGAAGATGTAGATGACATAAAAAACTCTACCTACTCCAAAAGTTAAAACAAGAACACGCATACAAACTATTTGTGGTCCATATCAACATATGGATATTACATGTGTTTGACCTCTTAATATAGTGGACCATGACCAAGGAGATCACAAAAGGGTGGTTATATGATTGATGATGTGTCTTTTTGCAATTTTGTCTGTTCACTTACATAATAGAATGCAAGTGACAATTTATGCTTCTTTGACTCAGAGTTGGGTTGTAGTGGGATGCAGACTTTGATGAATGGAAATAATCAATATTTGCTATTTGATACAGTTTTACCTTATAGCTACATACAGAAATGTAAATGAGTATTATTGGATGCATTTAGTATCTATTGTACCACAACATAAATAGTCATAATGATTAATAGAAGCCCTAAAACTCTAAAAGTTTATGGCAAAGTTTACAACAAAATACTTAGAATGGATCTTTAAAAGATAACTGAATGTCAGATTCTTTATTTCATATTCCTGAATAATAACATGTTGCATGTTAATATATAGACAACATCTAAATTATGAAATATTCAGGTGAAACCTGGTCAAACTTTCCCTGGATTCCAAACATTGTATCTCAACCAAAGAGGACAATTCACAATATGCTTCAAGAAACAAAAACACTAGTAATAATAATTCTTCCCTATCATCTATAGCATATATATAAACTCCCTTTTGTGGACATATTGGAATTATGACCCTAGCTAAACTTCACACAATTTATTGGTTAAGAGCCAAACTACCAATGCACATGATAAAATTGGGCACATTTGGACCACATGAAAAAATATGCACTCGAGTAACACAGGATGTAGCAAGATTGTGTAGCACAAAGGTATGTGTGCAATAAAAATTCTACATTGTTTGAGCATCTTGTGGGTATATTGTGCCCCTTAAGGATTCGTTCCAAACCTGAGGAAGTTGTGGGATTACACTTGAGAATGGAAAGTTTAGGTTTTTGTCCTATGCAAGTTCCAAAGGGTTAGGTATCAGGCCAGTCGATTAAAATAAGTTATGGGAACTGCAAGATGGGGCTATAAGCTTGCAGAAACACCACAACATTAGATTTTATGCCATCAGACTGCATACATAAAATCAGACAGGGATCCGTTAGTTGGAGGCCCCCATGTTGTACCACAAGATTAGGTTGCATACTAGCAGGTTGTAGAAGACTAAACACCCCATAAGGTTGTGTTTCAGGTTAAAGGATGCATCACAAGGTTTGTGAAGATTGAAAAGAGTGGAAGGAAAAATAGATCAACAGGAAAATGAAGTGGAAGAGATCAAGAGGGAAGTTGAAGAATCAAAAGCTGAAAAAATATATGTAATAGATGTAATTTATAGTTGATATGTAATTGCAATATATTTATAGAAAAGCTTTTGATAGTGTATATGTGAGAAACAATATGATTATGTTGCATACTTTCCATCAATGAAATATTTAAATGCATATTTTCACTGATTCTCAGTGTTCCATGTGATGTGTTTTACTTGGATAGAATGTTCTTCGATTGTTAAATACAGATATTGATGTGTTTTGTAAGTGAATTTGCTTTAATGAGCTAAGGATGGGTACACTGTCATAGGTAATCACTTTTGCATGAATGTGAAGAGTATAAGTTGAAAATACAATTGTATCGCTCGTCTTGCTTGAACGAGACTGCACACAAACTAGGAAGCTATGACATTTATCCTCATCCTTAAGGTGAGAAATGCGAGTGATGACCTTAATGTTAGAGAAATAGGGCAGTGAAATATGGCACACCATGCCTAAACTCCATAGTCAATTTTTTCACTAATCAAGTTAACATATTTAGAGATATAATTTGGATAGGAGCACAATATCAGCAATGCAAGGAGATACACAAGAAAAGCACAAGAAGGCAAGCTTGAAAGCAAATTACCAAAATTGTATACATAGTTTGCATTACTATATCTAGGGTACAAAAGTGTGTGGAGTGTGATCAAAGTTGACAGTGTCTTACAATAAAATACAATGAAGTGGGTGAGGGATCAATTTAAAAGCCTACTAAAGTACATAAAAAGTACAATTTTAGTATATAATTCACATGTTCATTAGACCAAGTCTCATCACAATTTCAATTTAACTTATTGCCCTATTACTTTCTTGTTACCAGGCTGAAAACAATAGCCTAATATCAAAATAAAACAGTTATTCCATTCAGTGTTACAATATACATTAAAGGGCCAACAACAATCTTGAAATTATATGTTTTATATGCTAATGTGCAATCAAAAGTGACTTTCTTGGCCCTATCTTAAACTATGGCAACCTACTATGTAGATTTTGTACCCATGGTGTCGCATTGGATCAACTGGTGAGTTTTTAGATTTTTACACATTGGAATACCTTAGATGCACAAGAATACTAGGCATTCTCATTAGGCAATGCCCAAAGGTAGAGTTCAAAGGAAAACAAAAGTCATGGCAGACTAAGGTTTCTGGTGAGATTTTCTTTCTCATGTAGACCTCTCACAAAAGGTGGTTCTCCCCATACTTTCCTTTCAATTTGTACATTAGACAAATTCTTTTGTAATTAGTAGAAAGATGTTTACAATTAGGGAACATATTATTATTGGAAAATTACAAAATCTCAAACACATAGATTGACCAAGTCAAAGAAGCAAGTCCACCAGTTACACCACTAAGCTCATTTCATATGCCTTACTTGATTCTCTAACTGATAGGCTTTCTACTATTAGAATATGACAGATTTGTAGTTATGTGTGTGATAGCTTGCACCCTACTTTAGCTCCCAACTACATAGCACAAATAAGCTAGCACATCTAGGTAAACAACCGTTTAGTAGTCCTACCCATGTAACACATGAAGATATTAACCTTCATATCATAGGTTGTGCCATACTCAAAAGAGTTAAGATACATTTGTCACCCTGGAAATTTTCAAATGTCTGTTTTGAAATTCTCTAGACAATTAGTAAAATAAAAAAGTTAGGACTATATTTGAAAAAATGTTTATGAAATTTCATATAAATGTAGTTTTGTTTTTTGTTACCTTTCATGGCTATAGAAATGTGCTTCCTCTGCATTGTGAAGCACACCGCCCAAGGATTTGATGCTAGAACCATCCAAAAAATCAAGTGAAGGAGAAGAGGAATATGTGACCAGGAAGAGCCTCTAAATTAGAAATGTCTTCTAAATGCTTCAAGTTATAAATTGCCTTAATCATATACATTGTTGAGTTATACATATCAATTTTCTGCAATATGATTGACATGTTTCAAGGTCAACTTGGGGGAAAGGGACTGCAAACAAGAGAAAACCAGATAATATATTTCACAATTTAGTGTTAAGATTAAACTAAAGAGAGAAGAAAAGCACAAAAATATAAAGGATTGTGGAATCCCAACGTAGGGAGACCTGACGAGATTTGTTAGCAATTTCAAAATTATGGTGATCTGTTGGATTCTGATGGGGTTGAATTATGATGACATTGACATAATTAAAAATATTAAACCATACAAGCATAAATATTACTAGCTATACTATAAAATAATCTTTAGACACAAAATGATAGGCAAAATAAAAGAGAAATCTAGCTAGAGTATGAAGTTAAAATTCAAAACCTAGATGAAATGGAGCTGTAAATTCCAGAGCTGATGCAACATTGTATACGTCTAAAAAATAGATTAATTGCAAGCTATTACATATCCTATAAATGTCTTCTTATAGAGTGTGTGGAAACATTGTAACACACCCCCTTATGTAACCATGGATGGTTACTATGTTACCCAGATCTTATCGTGCAGTTAAAAGAATAGGGTAAAGTCTCCTCTACCTTTTTTTCTCTTTTTTTTTACTACCAAAACAAATAGAACTTGGAAAATCAACCAACAAGTATCTAGGCACAACCATGTGCTCAACAAGTAGTCAAAGGTGCTAAAGGCATGCTGCAAGTTCTATCCAACTGATGGGAAGGCGATATTTAAAACTAGGGTGACTACCTTTGAAATTGTGTAATTGAATTTTCTACTTTTCTACTTGTATAATTGCACT
Source organism: Pinus taeda (assembly GCA_000404065.3). Classification (NCBI taxonomy): domain Eukaryota; kingdom Viridiplantae; phylum Streptophyta; class Pinopsida; order Pinales; family Pinaceae; genus Pinus; species Pinus taeda. The sequence continues at coordinate 39,229 of APFE031448303.1, read as the reverse complement.
AGTTTGTGTCTACTTATGTAGCTTTATGTACTTGTAACAAGTGGTGAAAAGACAAATAAATATCACCTTCAATGGAAGGTCCAAAATGCATGTCAATGATAATGTTTAAAGCCATTTTATAGTGGCATAAGACTACATGTATTGTTACTTGTATAATGTTTACTACCTTTTGATTCAAACCAAAAGAAAGAAACCAAACTAAGGCCATATAACAGTTCTTATTTAAACAGGTCACAAACCATGGAGAAACATTTCATCCCTCTTCCTTTGAAATATGGAACACATGAAAATTTTCATGTGATTCTCTCTCCTCTCTCTCTCTCTCTCTCTCATATGGTCAATTTTGATTACGTTATAAATAAATCATTCTCGTTGTTACAAGATTAAAATATAATAACTCATGTAATTTCCAACAATTTTCATAAACAGTTTTGCCACTTGAAGAAAAATCAATCCCTTTTATGCCAACAACAAGTGTCATTTTCTGGGACAAATATTCATCTTTGATTCCATTTTCTAAAAATAAAAATAATTTTATGTTAGTAACACTTGTCAGATAAGATTTCAAAAGTTGAAATCAATCTAGAAATATTTTTCATCCTCACAATATCTACATTTTTGTACATTAGAAAAATCAAGAGTATCACATGGATTTCATCATTTTTAATATTTATTGGCATAGATTCATCTTAATTTCATCAAGAGTAACACATTTACATGTGCCAACAACATCCATTAATAGAAGAAAAAGAACATCACTAATGATCAAATAAACCAACAACCATAGATTCAGCACTAGCAACAAAAGTTTTGGCGAAAGATTTGATAGTAGATTTTCGTAGCACCAATAGCCTAAGGAAAACAAACAATAGCTAGTAGTGACAACACTTGAATGCTCAAAATCCTCAGAAAATAAATTTGAAACTTTATTACACCAAATTGAGCCAAATCCAAGGAAGTATAGACCCTTCTCTTAGCCTAAACAGTCTCTTTCAGACTACCTGTGATAACACACTTTCGAGGAGAAACATCCATACTACCTTAAGCCAAAATATTCTAATGATGTTGGGTCTAAAATTTCCATGGCGATAACTTATATTGGAGCAGATCATGCAATACAAAATATCACAACTTAAAATTAAAATCGTAAATTGTTTTGTTAAAGGTTTCCAAACTCACATACAGTATTTCAGCCATGAAGAATATTACACAATGTCTAACACTCGGCAGAATCCAATAGGGACCTAGTATTGGTTCAAAAGGAAACACTTTTGGCAATAAAAATATTTTTCATTAGTCAAACAAATCACAACATCCCACCAAGAGGAACAACCATTTGCCACCAATATTGTTGGGAAAGTTTACAGGGACAAGTTGGGCAATATATATTGTTTTGTGTGTGTGTGTGCGT
>APFE031448303.1:17743-27754 GCA_000404065.3 Pinus taeda | reverse complement strand
AAGAAATAAATAGGGTTACATAATAATAGGATGTTAGGATTAAATATGAATAAATATATAATGTTAATGGTAATAAGTTAATAAATTATTAACTTACTATATATGAATTGATTATTAAAGGTATGTTATTTTGCTTATGAAACTATATTAATTACTATTGAAATAATATTGTGTTTATAAAATTATTAAAATTACTAAATAATAAAACTAATTTTAATAGGTTAGTTTGAAAAGTAAATAAGAATGTTTATTGAATATTTTGATTATTTTATTGAGATAATATCTATATATATATACATATATATAAATCATATTAAATTGAGAAAGACAAATATTTAGAAAAGCCAAACTCAATTCTGAGGTTAAAAGAGCTAAAATGAAGCAATCCCACCTATAAAAATAACATAATTATCATAATTTATATATACCAAAGATGATGACCTTATTAACTACCTAATAACAAAAAGGGGCCAAATGCGAGCAAACCATAAACACGAAGAAAATAAGAAACCCTAACAAGAAGAATGCACCCAGGATGCACAAAGGGGAAGGAAGAAACCCTAAGAAGACAGGGCAGGGATCCAACTTCTGCTCACTTTCCACCCATCATCTCTGTTGAGATTGATGGGTCTTCGCTCAATTTCAATAGCTTCCCTTAACTTGCAATGATGGAATCGATCCACCCTGGCAATGACTTTAGCCTCCTCAATGCAGACATGATGTTTAGTCTTGTCCACATGCTCTGCTAAGGCTGAGGACTTTGTTCTTCCATGCTTCAGGTCTGCTACATGCTCGCAAATTCTCTGCTGGATGGAGCGTCCTGTTTCCCCTATATAGGGTGTCCCACAAGAGCAAGGAATCAGATATACCCCTTTCATGTCTTTGGGGTTAACAGGATCCTTCACCGACCGCAGGGAATTACGAATGGTTCTGAGGGGCCTGAAGGTAGAGGGAATATCGAACTTCCTAAGGATTCGAGCAATCTTGTCAATGGTCCCTTGGATATAGGGAATATGGACACCTAGGTGGCGCTCCTTAGGCTCTTTCTTAACCAACGCATTTTTAGAGGCTTTCTGGAAAGCCTTCTGCCCCAGGTGCCTACTATATCCGTTTTCCACAAAGACATCAAGGAGGTGGGATCTCTCTCCATCCAGGTTTTCTTTATCTGAAATCCTGAGGGTACGCGTAGCAAGGGTATTAAGAACACCCATCTTCTGAGCGGGGAAATGATGGGAATTAGCGTGAAGATACTGCTCTGTGTGCGTTTTCTTACGGTACACCGCGTGGGAGAGAGAGCCATCATTCTTCCTAGAAATGAGAATATCCAGGAAAGGGAGGCTACCATTGACCTCTTTTTCCATGGTGAACTTAATAGCCAAGGACTGGCTGTTAAGGTGGTCCAGGAAACGATCTATCTCCTCATGGCCGTGGGGCCAGATGACATTAGTGTCATCAACATACCTTTTCCAAAGCTTAGGAAGGAGGCGAGCCGAGGCAAGAGCCTTGGCTTCGAAATCTTCCATAAAGAGATTCGCCACGATCGGGGAGAGGGGGGAACCCATGGCAACACCACAGGTGTGCTCGTAGAACTCACCCTCGAAACTGAAGAATGTGAAGTGAGACATACCTCTACTAGAAGAGCGGTATCGGGATCAGTTAGGCGATATATCACTTCCATGGCCTCTTTAATCGGAATGCAAGTGTATAGGGAGACCACGTCAAAGCTGACAAGGATATCCTTAGGGTCGAGCTTAATATCATGGAGATCCACGATGAAAGAGGCTGAGTCCTTCACGAAGGAATCTGTATGGCCAACCAGGGGTTTAAGCTTAAGAGCCAGAAACTTGGCTACAAGGTAGGTCGGACCCCCGATGGTGTTGACGATAGGTCTGAGAGGGACCCCTTCCTTATGGATTTTAGGCACCCCATAGATTCTAGGAGCGATGGGATTTCTCTCAATGAGCTTACGGGACAGGTCCCCTACAGAGTTACTAGACTTGATAGCATGAGCCACAGTCCTAGATATTTTCTTTAGAGGGTTTTTGGCAAGTTTTTTTTAACTGCCACTGTTATGAAGATGATCTAACATCTTCTTACGGTAATCGTCTTTGTTGAGGATGACCGTCGCCCCTCCTTTATCCGCCTTAAGGACAACTATATCTTCATTCTGATTTAAGGACCATAGGGCCTCGGACTCTTCCTTACAGAGGTTCCTCCGAGGGGGTTTAGCCCTCCTAAGGACAACGGCACAATCTTGCCTGATGGTGTCCTTAATATTATCAGGCAAATCTCTGATTCCGTGCTCTACGTCACATAAAATATCATCCACATGGATTTTTCTAGGGGCAAGGGCAAAGTTTAAGCCCTTGCTTAGAAGACAAAAAACATCCGGGGAGAAGGAAAAGCTGGAATGGTGGATCGATTCCATCATCGCAAGTTAAGGGAAGCTATTGAAATTGAGCGAAGACCCATCAATCTCAACAGCAATGATGGGTGGAAAGTGAGCAGAAGTTGGATCCCTGCCCTGGCATCTTAGGGTTTATTCCTTCCCCTTTGTGCAATCTGGGTGCATTCCTCTTGTTAGGGTTGCTTAATTCCTTCAGGTTTATTATTGGCATTTGGCCCCCTTTTTTAGGTCTTCTTCTTTGGTATTTTTATATTATGATTTTTGGTTATTGGGGATATTTTGGTTTTAGCTCCTTCAGCCTCAGAAGTATGTAGGGCTTTTCTAAATATTGGTCTTTCTTAATTTATTATGATTATAATAATGCTCTCTTGGATTTATATAGATGTATATATACATATAGAGATTATCTCAATAAAATATTAAAATATTCAATAAACAATCTCATTTACTTTTTAAACTAACCTATTAAGATTAGTTTTTATTAATTAGTAAATTTAATAATTTTATATACACAATATTATTTCAATAGTAATTAGTATAATTTTATAAACAAAATAGCATACCTTTAATAATCAATTCATATATAGTTAGTTAATAATTTATCAGCTTATTACCTTTAACATTATAAAATTATTCATATTTAATCCTAACATCCCATTATTATTTTATGTAACCCCAGTTATTTATAGGAATTATTATTTTATGTAACCCTAGTTATTTATTTATAGGAATTCATTCCCGCAAATAATAATTTTCAATAACCATTAGTTTTACTCTAAATGTTATTCATTTAGATAAATAACTTATGATTCTATTCATAGTACCTAATTTTGTTTAATTCTAGAAATAAAATATTGAACTTAATATTCATAAATAATAATAATATTAAATTTATTTATTTATTTTTTTTAGCTTGGGTCCTAGAGTCAAAGTAGCGGTTATGTGGTCCTGGAGTCAAAATAGCCGTTAGGTATCCGTTGGAGTCTCTTCTCAGTCTATTTAACATGCTGGCCTGATCTGCTTCTTCAACTTGTCCTGACGATGAACCACACTTGTTGGTTCGAAACGCGTCGACAAATGTCATTTTCATGTGATTTACGCTGAAGCTCTTGTTGGAATTTCTCCATAAAAGAAATATGTTCCCTTTGGAATTTCTCATTGACTCCAATTGCTTCTGCTTTCAGTACTTGAACTACGTTTTGACTCTTATGTGTATCATTTATCCTTGCATTGATATCATGTATTTTGTTCTTCTTAAGTTTCCTTAGCTCATTAAGATGAGTTTCATTGCCTATTCCTCATACTAATATTTGAAGGATTCTAATAAAGAAATAAACTATGTCTGTAACACTTCCTATTTTTTAGCTTCCAAGAGGTGCTTTTGGTATTTCAATTGTTACTGCAGTGACTTTACTATCTAATTTAATTTTTCCACATATAAGGATAAAGTTTTATTGGTAGCCTTATTAGATTTTTCTATGGTTCGTAGGACCAAGGCTATATCCACGGAAACCTATTGGTTTCTTTACCTAGCCATACTCCAAATAATTCTCTACTCTAGGATTTCTAAAATAACAGTTTCCTCTTGATATTTCACCTCTTCAAGATGTTGATGATGAATTCCATTCTTTATTTAGTATAACATTATTATCCCAAGTCGATGAATTTGTCATCAATATCCACAGGGTAATTTGGAGGAGGTGTTGCACATACCTCTCTAGTGATTAGATGGATAGAAGAGATTGGACTCTATTGGATAGTATGCCCTTACATCGGAGTCAATGTTGGGACATGTAGCTTTATAAATTATCACTATTAGGAAGACTCCAAGGAACGTTGTGTCCCTTTCCCCTTGCTAGTATCTCTATTTGGTTCACTTGTTTTCACCTATGGTCCATCATCGTAAAGGGTAATTTGTTCAATGGTCAAGGCTCCAACCTGGGCCAAATTTTGTTTTTGTAGCATCATCTCTACCTTAAGTATTTTACTTTCAAGGGATTCATATTTAAGCTCCTTTTCTTCAATTTTTACTTCTCGAAACACTTCTATCTCACAAAAATATTTCTCCTTTTGTTTTTCTCTTTGATATGTTTTTGGAAGTTGGATGACCAATATGTATTTTTGTCTTCTCAACCACATTATCAAATTTTCTTCCTTGTTCATGAAGAATTCTTGAAATATCAACTCATTAGGTTCAAATTCATGTTTATATGAATAAATGGGCCTCACAAACTTACAATATTCTTTTACTAAGCTATGGGGATCATTCCTTCTAAAAAATTTTGGAAGAAGCTTAACTCTTTGATGTTGTTGAGTTCTTTGATGGCTCATATGAACTTTTTTATGGCATAGTGACATATTATTAAAGGGAAACCCAACCAGGACCTCTTATTATTATTTTTCAACAATAACAACACCTTGGATCCCATAGTTTCATAGACAAACACTTAGATGATAAGTCTGTATGGGACAAATTGAGGCATCAATTGTGGGGGAATCGAGCATCCATATATATATATATAGTTTTCCTCCTAATACCAATTTACAATCTCCTTGATGGTATACCTTGATTCATATGAAAAAGGGGATACCTGCAGTCTGTTTCCATTTCATTCCTAGAAACTCATTCACATTGCATAATGTGTCTTCCAAATACACTGACACATAGAATGAGGTGCTCTCGTTCATTTGAACATCCTTCAACTTTGAAAGGTATTTCAATAAATTGTTGAATAAAATATTCAAGCAGTTGAATATGTTGCCCAATTTAGGGAATATTTTTGTTGCCAAAGGTAGCCATTCAATCTTGTAGTGTGAAGCATTATAATCACCATATATTATACTGATCATATTTGTAAACTGGAGGAATGGATCTCATAGATTCTATGTAGGTTACTATTCATTATTACATTTTTTGAATTCATCATTTTCCCACAACCAACCCTTTATGATATGGTTAGGCTTGGGGTGGTTTTCAATGAAATTTTAAAGAAATGGCTTACTTAACTTAATCTTGGCCTATTAGAGAAGATATATTTTATGGAATGCATCAACATTTAGAGATACTACAATTTCACCTTTGTTATTAAGAATGAATTCTTTCTTCAAATCATTTTTCGTGACTACCCATCTATTCATGTCATTATATGACATCACAAGCAACTTGTCGTAAATTTGACAAAATTCGCCCCAATCTATAATATCTTAGTAAAAGAAATTAAATATTATCTTTGTATGAACTATATATATTGGAAATATTACAATGGTTTTATTTTTTTTTCTCTTTGGATGCAAGTATTTAAAAAAAGTCTAATTGACAGAATATTCAAAGCGTGTAAGGGAAAGGGATGAAAGAAAAACATTATATATCCCACAATGACCGAATTTATTGGTGTCTCCATAAAATATTTAACTCATAAGAAATTTGGGAATTGTGGGAAATAGAATGTTTGTTTTTCATCCCTTCCCCTTACATTCTTTGGATATTCCATCATTTAGAATTTTTTTAAGACTTGCATACAAAGAGGAAAAAGTAAAACCATTGTAAGATTTACAATATATATAGTTCATACAAAGAGAATATTTAACTCAACTATAGTAAATTACTCAAACACAAATTGAACTTAAAAATATAGTTGTGTTCCCTGTAAATATGATGACAAGAAGATATGTCAAAATGTGTTCTCAATCTCAATGCATCATTGAGTATGTGTTGTAGTGTGTGTGTGTGTGTGTGTGACAAATAATTTTTTGATTAAAACATTTAATAATGATCTGTGAGTCACCAAAAATCTACAAATTTTGACATCCTTTGACAAGTGCAAAATATTGTAAATATCAAAGAGATATAAGTTCAGAAAAATTATTTGCACACCTGCCAATCCCATTTGAATCTTGTAGGAGTGTGTATGATTGATATGAAGGAGAATCCCTACCCCACATCCATGTTGTTATGTCAATCCATCAATATAAGCTCATGGCATATCATAATCAATGATTTCATCTATGATGACGTCTGCAGGAAGGTCATCGCTTTCCTCTGGTAAACTTAGATAACCAGTGGTCAGTGAAGTTATGATATTGGCCCAGCATGGTACATAATCAATGAATATTATATTTTTTCGTTGTAGCGAGATATACCAGCAAACCATTACAGGTAGATTCCAACACTTCTGTGTATGAGTAGTTGATCACCATCGGTGCCATGCCTCTCGAGTATCTAGTCTAGTCCAATTGTTCTGAATCTATAGTTGAGTAGTAACTTTGTACTAAATGGATGTAGTGGTTGTGAAATTTAGGAATAAATGATCACATGTTTCCATTTCCTTCTTGCACAATACGCACTTCAGGTCAGAACATGAAATGTGTGTTTAGGTAAGTTGTCTGCTGTAGGAGCCTTATTCTGAAGGATACACCACATGGACAGTCCTTCAGCTTCCAAAGAACAACCCACCACCACTCTGATGCAATGGGTCTGTGTTCAACATTTATAAGCAGGTATCCATGTTTGGGGGAGTATTTCCCATTTGGTGAGTGAGACCAATTTAGTTCATCCTCCCATTCTCTAATCCAAACATGTGATTCCATCAATGATGTTATATAAGTTTTCCAATTAACCAACCAACATGGAGGGATATTGAGTGTGATAGTTTCCATGCCCACCAAAACATATTAGTGTGCTCTTGATCTGCAATTTGTGCCAAATTGGTGTGTTCTGAGTTCAATAGATGTTATATCCGCCTTGGTGAGAGTAAATGAGCATTCCAATAACCAATCCAGGGGTCCATTCCAATCCAGAGAGAGTGACCATTTCCAATTCTCTAAGTCATTCCACCCCTAAAATGATTCAAAGTGTTGAGTACCACCCACTAGACCGTAGATATGTTGTTCATGTCCCATGTAGGTAGTCTAATCCAGTGTTGCATATGTAATGGGGAAATGTACTTCTGATAGATAACCTATGTCCAAAGGTTCTTGGACGATAGGAAATTCCAACCCATTTTTGAATCTAGTGCACTAGCAAAATAATCTAGATTCTTTAAGCCCCATCCCCCCCATTTCTTTGGAAGAGTGATTTTGTCCCATCAGGCCCAAGAAAAGGTATGAACCATTTGATTACCCCTCTAGAGAAATCTACGGCATAATTGTTGTATTATTTTAATGATTCCCATTGGTATCCATGCTAAGGACATCCAATAAACCTGGATGGCCTCTAGGACAGATTTGGTGAGAATCAGTCCCCTCGCTCTAGATAGCCACCTATGATGCTATAAATTTAGTCTTCTTTCAATCTTCGCAATCAACCATACCCAATCAACAATCTGATAGTTTGCTGGTTTTAACTCGAGTCCCAAATATTTGAGTCCCTCCTCAATCTGTAGAGTGATGAAAGGGAAATGTTGAAGTGCTGAATGGATCTCATTTTCGTTGTACCAAAAGGCTGATAGGGTGGATTTATGATTGTTGCATTGCATACCTGTAGCAAAGAAAAGTAATCGAAATGCATCCACAAAGGTTGTGGAATCCCCTAATGATCCATTCAGAAATATGAGAATGTCGTCCACAAATAGGAGATGTGTTAGAATGCAATTGCTTGTGATCTTGATACCCCTCTGTCTACCCTGTGTTTAGTCTGCCTAGATGAGTCTACTCATAGCTTCCATGAACATTATAAAAAGTAGAGGGGAAAGTGGACATCATTGTCTCAATCCCCTTTCTGCATGGAAGAAGGAGGATGTTAATCCATTGATCACTACACTATATGATGCATTGGATATACAACACATAATCCATTGGATGAATGGTAGATGAAATCGAACATGGGTTAATAACATTCGAATGTATAGCTAGCAGGTGTGATCAAAAGATTTTGCCAAATCAATATTAATTATCATGCCTTTGAGGTTCTTTGATTTGATGGAGTGAAGGGATTCTTGTGCTATGCCCACAACTTTGTGGATTTTTTGATGGTCAAGGAATGAAAATTTCTCCTAAGATACATGCGCAGATAATATTGGCTTGAGGCAATTTGCAATGATCTTGGAAATTATCTTGTGTCTGCAATTGCAAAGTGATATGGGCCTATATTCTTCAAAACTATGTGGGTCATTACACTTGGGGATGAGAGAAACAAATGTAGAGTTGAAAGCATCATACATTCACCCACTAGTCTCACATTCTTCTATGATTTGAAGTAGCTCCTGTTCAATCATGTCAAAAGTTGTAATGTAGAATTTGATCGATCATCCATTTGGTCCATAACTATTATCCTTCTTAAACCAGTTTATAGTAGCCTCTAATTCCCCCATGGATACTGGAGTAAGTAGCTTTTCACTTGTTGATGGGCCTCTAAATTAGACAGAAATTAAGGCCCATGCCTCTAAATTAAACAATAATTTAAGGCCTATGACCATCCTTCAACACATTAAACCTCTCTTTTTTCATTAGGTAATTTATTATTAACTTTAATATATTCATTAGGAAGGTTTATGAATAATTGGATATTTGTGCCATATTATTTATTTTTGTGGAATATTATGAGAATATTGGGAAGATTATGAAGAGTTATAGGAGGAGATAATTTAAGGACTTGTTCCCTACTACTAGAGGATCAATAATAAATAATAAGTCAGCAATATATTATGGAATTATGGCACAAATTGTGGACCTCCAATGATTGAGAAAATCCAGGAATGTGTTGCACTAATCAAGGGATTTCGGTGGGGAAAGCTTCCTCTATTCACGGGGAATGATTCTTAATCATTTTATATAAGTACCAAGTCGAATTTGCCTCTAAACAATGTAAACTTTGAAACGGGAACTATAAACTCAAAACAGGAACTCTCGCCCAAAAACCCCAAAAAAACATCAAAAACACCGCTAAAAACGAAAAGTGTGTATACTGGAACGATGTTTTTTTTAGGTGCCAATTTTGAACGTGTTTTAAAAATGGCGGTGACTAGGAAATTTACTACGAATTTTTTGTGAAAAATATAGCTTCAAAACGAAAGTGATGCTACTGGAATAACGTTTTTTTTTTTAGGGTCAATTTTCAAACTTTTTAAAAAATGCTAATAAAACCAATTCTTTATGTCTCAAACAAAGTTAATTTTTAAGGAAAAAACACATTAATGTTTCTGGTAGAATATCATTTTTCTTTCCTAAGTATAAATTTAACATGTTTTCAACCACACCATGCTAGATACAAAAGAAATTGAAAATTTTTCAACTATAAAATTAAAAAACCATGACATTATGAACAAACTATATCACTCAATGAAATCAAAAGTCTTTATTTGTATACTGAATAAAACAGACATTATATCTCTAATTTGATATTGCATTGTAGATATTTAAACAATATAATTTATCATACTTAAGACATAATCCAACAACATAAAAATGCTTCATAACTTCTCATTTAACAACATATGGAAAACATTAATTTTATTTGAAGATATGATGCATACATCAGTTATATAATCTATCTTAAACAATTATTCAAAATCACTCATATTTTCTTGCACACCATCATAATTCACATCTTCAGATGAGTGACTGGATGCTGACGAAGATGTTCCATATTCTTCTCTTTCATCAACTAG